>CAUYQV010152347.1:0-42893 GCA_963574575.1 Galagoides demidoff
CTCCTGGGCTCAAGCGAGTCTCCTGCCTCAGCCTCCCAAGTAGCTGGGACTATAGGCGCCCGCCACAACGCCCGGCCATTTTTTGGTTGCAGCCATCATTGTTGTTTGGTGGGCCCGGGCTGGGGATTCGAACCCGCCACCTTACGTGTACGTGGCTGGCGCCTTAGCCGATTGAGCCACAGGCGCCGAGCCATTAAAAGGTTATTTCTATGACACTGCATGAAACTTCTTAAAGACAGCAGCAATTTGTACGTAAATAACTGTCAGTTTTCTCTTGTCTGGCCTCAGTATATGACAAATTATTCTAGATAGTTTATGCAATATTCTTGAAAATAGTTCATAATTCCCACAGTTGTGTCTCATTTGGCAAACCAAGTGTTGAAGTAAGTCACAAACCAGAGAACCAGGAGAACATTTCTAAAGAGAGAAATATTAACATGGAGGAAAAAGTTTCCAACTTTTCAAAAATCAATCCAGAATATTTGAGGCATTTTTTATTTTGTCTTTGAGTTTGGGGAACTTTAATTATTCGGGAAAGGAAGTCTGTATGTGTGCAGCAGCTTGTACAGTGAAGTGGCCTGGATATTGCTACTAATTTGTGTGTCACAATGTACCTTCCCTGTGTTAATAAGAGTCAGACATGGGCGTATTGATGACCCAGGAGCAGGAGCTCGTTTATCCACAGAGGACCTCAGTGCTGCCCACGTATAAGCCCATTACAAGTCCTTGTGAATGGGACCACTGAGTGAACAAGGAGCAGCTTCTCCTTTGAGAAGATATTCCGGAAGACAAAGCAGAGGCTGTGTTTCAACCCCGCCCATCCACCTTGACTTAGAAACATTGGGCAAAGCCCCATCTACTTTTCTTTCTCTGGAAGCATCAGGAATGGGCAGACTTTGCAAAGCAAAACCAAATTTATTTTCTGTCATTTATAACTTTATTTTCAATGGTTTATAAAACTTACTGAACAAAAATTTATTCAAAAACATCTTAAATCCATTATTTCTTGCTGTAACAGAGATGACTTACGCACATCCACCTCTTAAAAACTAAATGAAGCACTGAATAGGTGCTTTTATTTGAGAATAAATAGATCATATCTTCTGTCCTGGAAAAGCGTGGAAGCTGAATCATCTATGTCTATAAGGGGCTGACTCGGGCTTTGTTGCAGTTCCTCACTGGCTCCAAATATTTGGGGGCAAGATCAAGACTTTTCCTCTTAAGCAAGCCATAAAATGTGAGGATGAGTAAGTGTAGGAAATTGCTGTCCCCGCCCTCAAACTGAGAGCGGCCCAGGTAAGCCATGTAATCAAAAGTTTTTTTTTTTTTTTTAATTAGATCATAGCTGTGTATATTAATGCAGTCATGGGGTACAGTGTGCTGGTTCTATATACAATCTGAAATATTTTCATGAAACTGGTTAACATAGCCTTCGTGTCATTTTAATCAAAAGTATTTTTAAAAGCAATTGTGAACTCAGAACACAGAGAAAATTAAATGAATCAAATTTCAGTAAGAAACAAGCCTTTATCCCATGTACTCAGTACTATTATGAAACCAATTTACAATCACTCACACTTTTATATGAAGAATAGATCACAACTATGGCCCAAGATGAAGGAGGGAGGAGGGGGGATAAGAAGGGAGGGGGGAGGTCAGATAGAGGGAGGGTGAATTATAGGATCACACCAATGGTGCATAATGCAAGGGTACATGTTGGATCTATTAGTATAGAGTATAATTGTCTTAACACAATAACTAAGTAAACGAGATGAGGTATATATTAACCAGTGTGACGTAAACATTTTAATTCTATATGAAATCAGCACATTGTACCCCATAAATGCATTAATGTATATACAAACACACAAAGAAACAAGCCCTTTCTATAAGGGCTTGACAAATTTCTCTTTATTTCAGTGGACGGTATGATTGCTGTGACCAACTTAAAAATGAAAGAACAATCAGATGAATGAAAAACTGTTGTCAGCAATGTGCCAGCTGACACGACACTTTAGAATTCCAAATATTTGCAGTCACAGAATAAACTCATACCTACTCACCAAATCTTTCATACGAAACCTTCAAGATGTGCATGGTACAAGCACCAAAGACAGAGGTGGGGCAGGAGGGCTGAGTCAGTATACCAACATGCACAGGACCTTCACTGTGTACAAGGCAGGTGCAGCTGAAGGCTGGAGGCAGTGCAGTGGAGCTGAGGGGTCCTCCAGGAACCAATGAAGCCAAGAGCAAGTCAAAGGCTGTTTCCTCTGCAGCAGGATGAAGCCAGACCTCCCAGGGCTCTGGAAGCTGATGCTGGCTTGTTATACAGAGAGACCCTCAGAATCTCACCAGTACTCAAATTTTAAGTCTTGCTTAGGAAGAAAAGTCTTGATCTTGCCCCCAAATCATTTGGAGCCAATGAGGAACTGAGTCTAACTAAGGGTGCAACAAAGCCCAAGTCAGTCCGTTACAGATGGAGATGACTCAGCTTCTCACTCTTTTCCAGGACAGATATGAACTATTTATTCTCAATTATTCTTTCACACGGAACCTACAGAACATGATTTTAAAAACTAAAGGGACAAGCAGAGAGGCAATATAACGGGATCCATTATTCAGAGAAAAATTTGTCAAATAAAGCCTGCATACTAGAAAATGATGCAACAAAATATCCACAGGTCAATGAAAATAACATAAAAAGAATTAGAGCACATTCAGAGCTGAATTATAATGACAGTCCAATATATATGAATTTATGATGTGCAGCTAAGGCAGAGCTAAGAAGGAAACTCATAATTTTGGATGCTTCTGACTTTTCCCATTTTTTAATATAAAATTCCATGTTTGGAGGCTAGGAAAAATAATATCCTAAACTCATCTTTATATTTAATAAGAGGCCAAGCATCTTAAACATAAGGGGAAATCAATAGAAAACTCTAGAGAAAAAGCAGAGATGAACAAAATCAAAAGCTGAGTATTTTAAAAAGATTTATAAAACCGGTAAACCCCAATGTAAACATATATAAATAGATGATTAATGTATTTGATTTTTAAAAAGAAACTTATCAACAAGGATAGTTTGACCTAGTTGACTTCACTAGTGAATCCCATCAAGCAATTTAAAAATAAATATCACAATTATTGTCCATTTTTCTTTGAGAAAATAAAGGAGGAGGAAATATTTCCTAATATTTTTATAAGTTGAGCAAAGGAATCTGGCAAGGACATTACTGGGAAAAAATCATAGATTAAGATCCTTCATAAACATTGTGGAAGATTTCTCACCAAAAATATTAGCACATCAATTGTAGTACTCTATGAAGAGAAAACATGGTGTGTTGACATGGAGGTTATTCCAAGAATACAAAGTTAATTAAATGTTTGAAAATTGATCAATGTAACTCAAAACATAAAGAAAAGTAATCTTATAATTAGAATAATTAAATGGATGCAAGAAAAGCATTTGGAAAAATTCAACCCTTAGTCTTCATAGAAACTCATCAAATTAAGAGAAGGAAATTTCGTCAACCAAAAACAGGGCATCAATGATGAACACACAGCTAACATCAGACTTAGTTATAAGATCTTTGATTTCTTTCTCAGATCAATAACAAGACTTTTACTATGGTTAATCAACATCATATTGAATGTCCTTGCTGGTGCAATGAAGTAAGAAAAAGGAAATACCATTTAGAGATCTTGGGAAGGAACAGCAAAATTCTGTGTCAAGAAGCAATGACTATATTTCTACATTACCTTAAGGAATTTTAAAAACTGACTTCTAATTTTAACAAGTTCAATGTATACATAGTTAATATTCAAAAATATTTATTTATATGCTAGCAATGAATAATTGGCTGATGAAATTAAAAAATCCCACTCTTGACAGCAGCAGCTCTCAACATGTGGGTCATGACCACATGAAATTTTGTCCTAATTTAATTCTCTCTTAAAGGGTTGTGGCATTAGGAAGGTTGAGAACCAGTGCTCTATGGCATTGAAAACCTTCAAATACCCTGGAACACATCTAATGAAATATACTCAAAACTTATTATTCTGAAAACCCAAATTTATGTTCAAAAATTATTATGCTCAAAAAGTTATCTTGAAACTACAAAAATTGCTAAGAAATATTAAAAGGCAACTAAAAATTAGAGTAATATGTCATAGATTAAAAGACTTAACATTGTTAAAAGAGGAGTTTCCTCAAAATATATGTCACATAGGTTTTATGCAAACTAAGTCAATATTCCAAAGGGCTTCTTGTTTGGGTAGAAATTTGTAAAATGATTCTAAAATGTATTTATGTTTAAAATATTTTTAAATGAATATCAAAGCTTGATTTACATACCTGATTTCAACACTAATTATAAACACAAAATAATAAAAACAACACTGTACGGGCATCAGGATAAGTAGTAGGTCAATGGAACACATAAAGAGCCCTGAAATAGCTTGTTGAGCCAACACAGTTAATGCTCTAAGACTTTCAACAAACTCTACAAAAATATAAAAAAAAGAAGAACCTTGATTGTCACATTACTTCATGTGCAAAAATTAACTTAAGATGGAATATAGACATAGAAGCAATAGAACTATAAATCTTAGGAAAATAAGTAGAAGAAATCTTTGTAACCTTAGGATAGGCAAAGATTTCATCCATAAGGTATGAAAACCACCAGTCTCACCAGAAGAGAAAGTACTAAGTTGAACTTGACTTCTCATCATCAAAAAATATAAAGAAAATGAACAGGTGTGACACAAAGTGGGAGACAATGGTCATGTTACATATGTCTGGAAAATGGTTTCCATCCAGAGTATTAAAAAAAACCTTACCAGTCAATAACATCAACAAAAAGAAAAAAAAGAAAGAATGGGCAAATAATTTGAACAGTATACTAAAGAAGTTGTATAAATGTTCACTATCCATATTATTAGACATTACAGAAATGTAGATAAAACAACCAAGTGACATAACACTCCATACCTACTAGATTGAAGTAAAAATGTCTGACAAAAACAAAACATTGTGAAATTTTGAATGAAATGGTACAACCATTTTAGAAAATGTTTTGGTAGTTTCGTAAAAACATACCTCCATTCTATCAATGCATAATTTTACTTTTGGTTCTCACCCAAAGAAAGCGAATGTCTATGTTCATGAAAAACCTGGTGGCAACAGAAGTATTTATTTTAGCAGGAGAATGAATAAACTCAGTGCGGTACGGTCGTGATGTAGGAAACTGCTCTATGTGAGAAAGGGCGCATTGCCAATATGAGTAAAAATATAGAAGAATCTTAAAAACCTCGAGTTAAGGAAGTCAGGAAGATGGTAGTTTTTATGCGATTTCACTCATACGAAGTTTGTAAAAAAATAAAAGTCTACAATGATATAAATGGGACAGTTGTTCTCTGTCTGGTGAGGTTAATTTATGGAAAGAGGATCTTTCTGGGATTATGGCAAAGTTCTACATTTTCATTTCCTTGGTGGTTGTATGTATTTATACAATTATGAAACTCAGCGAACAATATACTTAAGATGGATTAATTTTCATATATGAAAATTATACCTCAATAAAAATGAAGCAATTATGAAAATGATATAATTTTCAACAATGAGAAATGTTAGTAGAGTTTTATAAGTACATGCCACTTAATAATTATATACAAAGAGTGCTTTATTAAGCATTTTCAAGTTAATGTCCTAATTTAATTCTCACAATAAATGTATCTCATTTGTGATATTATTCCAAAACCGAGAGGATAAACGGCTTGCTCTAGGCATTAGTTAACTGGTGTGTGACGGAATCAAGAGTGAAACACATCTTCTGCCTCTTAGTCTGATGCTTTCTCAAGCGGTGACAGTTGCCCTGCTGCTGCTGTCTGTCTCAGGAAACCCCCGCTGTGGCAACTTAGCTGCTAGGATCCCCATAATACCTACTTTACTCTGAACTACCTTGATGGCTCAAAATTGGAATGGCAGCCTTTAACATATGATTACATTTTCTATTGCAATTCATCCATTTAGAGTTCTGACCTAGGTCAGACTCGCCCAATTAGCTGAGTTAAAATATTTTTTCTGCCCTCCTCGATGGGTGTTTGAAGCACTATGGTCATCTGCTTGAACTCTGCTCCAGGGTCAGGAATAGATGACCTATACACCCCTAGAGCCTCATAAACTTCTCTCCATCATAATTTCCATCACCTCACACCACCCTTTTCAGTTTACGTGTTGGCCTCTATCCTTCATTGGTCCTCAGAGCTTTTCTGCTTATGGGTAGAGAAGAAAAGATTTCTTATTCATGTTGTATCCCTGTGCTTGTTGTAGTGTCTGGGATTTAAGACTCAGTCAATAAACCTTCACTGAATGAGTGAACAAATAGAGCAAATGCCCCAGGAAAGGCAGTCATGGCCTGCCATCCCTCCTCACAGCTGCATTGAAACATTGATTAATAAATTGTCTAGAAATAAAGGTCCTTCGCGATGGAGCTGATGATATTAAAAGTATTTTTATTGAGCTGTCAAGGTTGGCGTATTAGACTTCAATGTCACATTGTCAGGAAAGCTCTTCCTGAGATCTGTCTTTCCCAACAAATGGCAAACTTAGATGTTGTTATATAGGTGCTACTGGTACCAAGCACTAATCTATCATTGATCTTACCGTGCAGAGTAGAACTGGTATGAGTATCAGTCAATGTAAGGTCAAGGGCAGAGATTGTCTCGGTTTTGCTTACTGTACCATCTCTAACACTTTTTGGAGAGTTATTGCCACATAGTTACACAGTAAAATTGTTGCATAAATGAGTAAGTTTATATGTGGGTTCTCCAATGCCTATATAGTTCTACAAACATTGAATATATATACTCACATGTATATTAAAATGTATCTTTTTTAATTGTTATTTTTGTGTTTTAATAATCCCCTCTTTATGCCAAAGCATTAATTGTCTCCATTTCCTTTTTTATTATTTCAAAATATTAAGAGGGTAGAAATGTTATTTATATGTGGATACCTTATGTGATGCTTAAGTCAGGGCATTTAGTGTGCCCATCACCACAGTAGTGTTCATTATACCCATCAGGTAAGTATTTATCCTTCCCCCTGCCTCTCTCCTGCTCCCTTCTTGGTTCCCAATGTTTTTAAAAATTTTTTTGTGCCCATGTGTACCTAGCATTTAGCTCGCATGTATCAGTGAGAGCCTAGGGTTCTTGGTTTTCTATTTCTGAGATACTTCACTTAGGATAGTGGTCCCCAGTTCCATCCACATTGCCACAAAAGACATTACTTCATTTGTTTTTATGGCTGACATACTCAATGGTATATAAATCACATTTTCTTTACTCATGAATCAATGGGCATGGAGATTGATCTTTGCAATTGTGAATTGTGCTACAATAAACATTTGAGTGCAGGTGTCTTTTTTGTAAAAGGACCTCTTTCCCCTTGGCTAGAGTAGGATTGCTGGATCAAATGGTAGGCCTACATTTACTTCTTTGAGGAATTTTCATTCTGTTTTCCATAGATGTTGTACTAATTTTCAATCCCATCAACAGCGTATAAGCGTTCCTTTCTCTCTGCATCCATGCCAGAAATCTATTGTTTTTGACTTTTTAATAACGATCACTGTCATATACTTGTTTGCTATTTGTCTATCTTCCTTTGAAAAACATCTTTTGCTAACATTATGATGAAGGTGTTTGTTTTTTTATTTCTTATTTTTATGAGTTCTATGTCGATTCTGGATATTCGTCCTTTGCATAATGTACAAATGCATAATGTACAAATATAGTCTCCCATTCTGTAGGTTGTTTATTAACTTTGTTGATTATTTATTTTACACTGAAGGAGCTTTTATTTATTTTAATTTATTTCAGATTAATATGAGGATACAAATGATTAGGTTACATTGTTTGCATTTGTTAGGCAAAGTTCAAATTATAGCTGAGCCCTTCACCAAGGGGTGTGCTGTATACCCTTACATTGTGCCCATTAGGTGAGAGCTTACCAATCACCTCCCTTTTTACTTACTTGAATTTAATTGTGTTTTTCTCTCCTGCGGGGTTGTAGTTATTTATCTATTGATTTCATATTAGTATTGACTATATTAGATACCTGATTTTCCATTACTGTAGTGCTTTAATAGCAAGAATGTTCTTCAACTCCATATTAGGTTAGTATAAAAAAATATAAAGTCTCTATCTTTTTATGGCTGAATTGTATTGTATGGTATGCGTATACCACAGATTATTAATTGATTCATGGCTTGTTGGGCACTTGGGTTGATTTCACATCTTGGTGATTATGAATTGAGCTGCGAGGAACATTTTAGTGCTAGTGTTCTTATGGTGAAAGGATTTTTTTCTTCTGGATAGATCCCTAGTAGTGGGATTGTAGCATCAAACTAAAGATCAGCTTTTATCTCTTTAAGGATTCTCCATGCTTCTTTCCACAGAGGCTGTATAGATTTGCAATCCCACCAGCAATGTAAAAGTGTTCCCTTCTCTTCACATCTACATCAGCATCTGCAACTTTGGGGCTTTGTGATATGGGCCATTCTCACTGGAGTGAGGTGATATCTCAGGGTGGTTTTGATTTGCATTTCTCTGATGACTGGGGAGGATGAACACTTTTTCATGTGTTTATTGGCCATTTCTGTCTTCTTCAGAGAAGTTTCTGTCATGGCTCTTGCTACTTATAAATGGAATTGTTTGCTCTTTTCTTATTGATTAATTTGAGCTCTCTGTAGATTCAGCCCTTTGCCAGATTCATAGCATCAAAACATTATACTTTGAAGAACTTGAAAATATAGTAATTCATTTCATATGGAACCAGAAAAAACCCCCAAATATCCAATGTAATTCTAAGAGATAAAATCAAATCTGTAGGCATCACATTATCATACTTTAGGTTATAGCACAAGTCTACAGTGATCAAACAGCACGGTACTGGCACAAAAAATGGAGATATAGATCTGTGGAATAGAAAAGAGGATGAACTTAGACATGAGCCCAGTCACACACCATCTGATCTTCAATAAACCAAACCAAATCACACACTGGGGGAAAGAATCCCTAGTTAGTAAATGATGCTGGGAGAACTGGTTAGCCACATATAGAAGACTAAAACCGGACACACACTTCTCATCACTGACAAAAATTGACTGTTGCTGGATGAAACATTTAAATTTAAGACATGAAATAATAAAACCTATAGAAGAAAGTGTGGGAAAAACTCTTAACAATTTTGGCCTGCGAAAAGATTTTATGAAGACCCCTTTGGTAATTGAAGCAATACCAAAGATAAATAAACGGGACAGAATCAAGCTAAAAAGCTTCTGCACAGCTAAGGGCACCACAACTAAAGCACACAGACAGCCTTTAGTGTGGGAGGGAGGAGATATTTGCATGCTATGAACCTGACAGAAGCTTTTACATTTAATTAAGTCCCATTTATTTATTTTTATTATTGCTGTATTTGCCTTTTGGGTTTTAGTTATAAGTTCTTTGTGTAGGCCAATGTTTAGAAGAGATTTTCCCATATTTTCTTATAAAATTTTGATGATTTCATGCCTTCTCCACATGTGGATACTTCCCAGGTTCTGATGTTGCTGAGGGGATCACCCACATCTCTCCTTGCTTTGGGGGTCTCCATCACTTCTCCGATGATTCACAATACTCCCTCCAAGACAGGCCATCCCTGGGCCAGCCTCCACCCAGGTTTGATCCTCTCCTAGGCAGCGGTGGGTGGGGGTAGCTTCCAGTGTGCCATCTTCCACCCATGTTCTGAGATTTTATAGTTTCCTTTTTATATACTGATACTTGGTTCATAAACAAATTATGGTGCGATGTATGTGTCAATTAACTTTTTTTTTTACTTCTGTTTTACTAATTTTCTTTTCTTTTTTTTTTTTTTAAATTGTTTTATTGAATGGTAACTATGTACATTAATGCACTTCTGGGGTACAGTGTGGGGTTTTCACATGCAATCTGAAATACTTCCATCAAATTGATCAACACAGCCTTCATGTCATTTTCTCAGTTATTGTTTTAAAACGTTCTCATTCTATTCCTAGAGAGATTCACTTGTACCCCTGTAAGATAAACCTCAAAAATGGTCCCTCCAATCCCCCCTCTAAGTAAAGGAGATTAATCCTTAATAATCCTTCCTCCAATCAGTTGAAGGACCTAAGGACAAAAACTGAGTTTTCCTGGAGAAGAAGAAATTCTTCCTCAATACTACAGAACCACTCTTGAGTTTTAAGCCTGCTGACCTACCCTACAGAATTCAAAACTTCCCAGAGACATCATGATCATGTTTCTTAAAATAAATCTCTAAATAAAACAAATATGTATACATATACACAGATGCCTATATATACATACGTGTATATATATGTAAATACACACGCAAATATATATACCCTGTTGGTTCTGTTTCTCTGGAGGACTGAATATACAGGAGACAACATTAAATTAAATAGTAGACTATAATAACCTTCATTCAATAGACAACACATCCTTTTTGAGAGCCTACTATGTGTCAGATACTGTGGATGCAGCTGAGTATAAGTGATGCAGAGTAAAGAAGGTCATTATGAGATGGCATCACAAAAAAGGAGGAAGAGGAGGCTGCTCTGCCCTTGAAAGATTGCTGGGATTCAGATGGGCAGCCTGAGGTACGGCTCCCAACGTAAGAGCTGCCTTTGCATCCACCCAGGATGCAGCAGTGCTAAGTTACAAGAAATTTATCTTGTAGGCAAAAAGATTCTATACCAAGGAATCATTGCTGAATTATATTCATGATGAACAATGGTATGTCATGCAAACTCACTTTGTTCATCTCTTCACCCATTAAATTAAACACTTCTGTGAAGACATACCAAAGAAGAAACATTTCTTTCTTTCATGGTTGTTGAAATCTGGAGTCTGATTGGCTTTACTTAAGCAAGTTACTAACTACTTTCTTTTCTGATTAAAATTAATGAAGCTGCTTAGAAATTGCTGGTTTCCTCTGACTCAAGAGAGAAGCTGTTTGAAACCCTGAGGGTCCCATGAAAGTTGACCCATCTTACTGTGATGTATTCATGATAAAAAGTCAAAGATTGGGTTTGGAAAATCCTCTAGGAAATTCTGAAGCCGGTCAGAGCAGATGGCCTATTTTTTTCTCTTTCTTCCTATTCGCCTTCAGCTGTAGAGAAAATGCTAAGATGCCAATGGTTAGGATTTATGTACTATAGAATCTCACATCACCAACCCCCAATATTTTCTATAGGGAGCAGTGAGGTCATGCTCACTGCTTGTCTTGCATAGACAAGAAAGATAAGAAACTTCATTTTCTTGTATCTAATCCAAACAGGAGATTTTGCTTATGAGGACATTTTGACATTTCAGGATCTTAATGGAAAGAAGAACTGGTTATTAAGATTTAAATAAAGAGAGGAAAGTGTTAAGCTTTTCAAAGGAGTTAAAATTCTTTTAGAGAGGCAGAACAATATTCAATGGGTCTCCAGAGAAAAAGATGTTTTCCCAGTAGAGGATTTCAGATGTAAAGGAGAAGGAAGACCATCTCTCTGTGTTGATGTTGGGGAATCTCTAGGATATACTGTCACATGAAAAAATAAAGTGCTGATTAGTATATTACTATATTAGTATGCTAGATGTTATAAAAAAGATAACCATAAGAATATATATTTGCATTTGTTTATATCTCATAAATGAACAGCAGAAAAATAAACTCTAAAATAATCTAGTTAGTTTCAGAACTTCTTTGTGACCCCAAAAGGAAACTCCACCCACATAATGCAGGCATTCCCTCTTTTCCTCTCCCCTTAGTGTCTTTCAACCACAAATCTGCTCTCTTTCTCCATGAATTTCCCTATTTTCTATCTCTATGAATTTGCCTATTTTAGATATTTCATATAAATGGAATTATACAATATGTGGCCTTTTGCATTTGGCTTCCATAATGTTTTCAAGGTCCATTCACATTGTAGCATAAATCACTACTTCATTTCTTTTTATGTCTCAATGGTATTTCATTACATGAATATAGCCCATTTTATAAATTCATTCATCTGTTGATGACCATTTGCATCATTTCCACCTGTAGACTATTGAGAATTGTGCCACTATGAACATTTGAGTACAAGTATTTGTTAGAACACCTGTTTTCAATTATTTGAGGTACATACCTAGAAGTGCAATTTCTGGGTCATATTGCAATTATATGTTTACCTTGTTAAAGAATGACCAAATTCTTTTCTACAGAGGCTGGGCCATCTTACATTCCTACCAGCAATGTCTGACAGTTCCAATGCCTCCACATTTTTGTGGAGGAAAACACTTGCTAATTTACATTTTTTATTTTTTAAACTTAATTTTTATTAAATCATAACTGTATACATTTATGGGGTACAATGTGATGATTTGATATATAAGTGGAATGCTTAAATCAAACTAATTAACATAACCATCACCTCATTTACTTATTTTTGTGGGATGACATTTATAATACACTCTTAGTTGTTTTGAAATGTACTCTTGCATTGTGTGCGTTAGGTGAGATCCTACACTCACCCTCCCCTTTCCCTTCTCCCCTCCTCTCTTCTCCCCTCTTTCTTTCTGGACTATCTTTGCATTTAATCATTTGTATGAATGTGTGTTTATATTGGTTTCATAATAGTATTGAGTACATTGGATACCTTTTTTTTCCATTCTTTTTTTTTTTTTTTTGAGATGGAGCCTCAAGCTATCCCCTTGGGTGGAGTGCCATAGCATCACAGCTCATAGTAACCTCCAACTCCTGGGCTCAAGCGAGTCTCCTGCCTCCGCCTCCCAAGCAGCTGGGACCACAGGCACCTGCCACAATGCCCGATCATTTTTTTTTTTGTTGCAGCCGTCATTGTTGTTTGGCAGGCCCGGGCTGGGGATTTGAACCCGCCACCTTAGGTGTACGTGGCTGGCGCCTTAGCCGATTGAGCCACAGGCGCTGAGCCTTTTTTTCCATTCTTGAGATACTTTACTAAGAAGAGTATGTTCCAGCTACATCCAGGAAAATATAAAAGAAGTAAAGTATCCCTCTTTTTATGGTCGCATAGTATTCCATGGTATACGTATACAACAATTTGTTTATCTGTTCATGTGTTGATGGGCATTTAGGTTGTTTCCAAGACTTGGATATTGTGAATTGGGCTGTAATAAACATTCTGATGCAAATGTCTTTGTTGTAAAAATAATTTTTGTTCATCTGGGTAGATATGTAGTAATGATAGTGCAGGATCAAATGGTAGGTCAACTTTCAGTTCCTTGGGAATTCTCCGCACTTCTTTCCAAAAAGGCTGTATTAGTTTGCAGTCCTACCAGCAGTGTAAAAGTGTTCCTTTCTCTCCACATCCACACCAACATCTGCAGTTTGGGGATTTTGTGACGTGGGCTACTCTTACTGGAGTTACGTGATATCTCAAAGTGGCTTTGATTTGCATTTCTATGATGAGTAAAGATGATGAGCATTTTTTCATGTGTCTGTAGGCCATGTACCTAACTTCCTCAGAGAAGTTTCTGTTCATGTCTCTTGCCCACAAAGAAAAGGGGTTGTTTCTTCTTTTCTTATTGATTAGTTTGAGTTCTCTGTGGATTCTAGTTTTCAGACCTTGTCAAAAACATAACCTGCAAAAATCTCCCATTCTAAAGCCTGTCTGTTTGCTTTACTTACAGTGCCCTTAGCTATGCAGAAGCTTTTAAGCTTGATCAGATCCCAGTAATATATTTTTGGTGTTGCTTCAATTGCCAATGTGTGCAGGGCCTTCCCCTCCCCATAAAATATTTTCCCAGGCCAATATCATCAAGCGTTTTCCCTATACTCTCTTCTAGTGGACCCTCACCTTCTTAGTGGTGAAAGGTGATGGTCCAGTCTTCTACAGGTGGCTAGCCAGTTCTCCTAGCACCATTTGTTAAATAGGGAATCTTTTCCCCAATGTATGTTTTTGTTAGGCTTATCAAAGATCAAATGATGATATGTGCATTCCACCTTGCTAGACTCAACCAGAAAGAATTAGTAATTTTGAATAAACCTCTATCAACCACTAAAATAGCATCGACTATACAAAATCTCCCAAAAAAAGAAATGCCTGGGACCAGATGGCTTCACATCAGAATTTTACCAAACCTTCAAATAAGAACTAGTACCCATATTACATAACCTTTTCCAAAACAGAAAAAAAAAAGGAATCCTTCCCAACACATTCTATGAAGCAAATATCACCTTAATCCCCAAACCAAGAAAGGACCTAACAAAGAAAGAAAACTATAGACTGACATCATTATGAATATCAATGCAAAAATATTCAATAAGATCCCAGGAAACAGAATTCAATGATACATCAAAAAAATTATACACCATGATCAAGTTGGTTTCATCCCAGGGTTACAAGTTTGGCTCAACATACATAAATCTATAAATATAATGCACCACATAAATAAAATAAAAAACAAAGACCATATGATTCTATCAATCGATGCAGAAAACGGTTTTAATAATATCCAGCATCCTTTCATGATTAGAACACTAAAGAAAATAGGCTTTGATGGCACATTTCTTAAACTGACAGAGGCCATCTACAGCAAACCCATACCCAATATCATACTGAATGGAGTAAAATTGATAACATTTCTACTCAGATATGGAAGTAGACAAGGATGCCCATTGTAACCACTGCTATTCAGCATAGTAATAGAAGTCCTAGCCATTGCAATCAGGCAAGAGAAGGGGATCGAGGGTATTCAATTGGGGTTGGGGCAGTCAAACTCTCACGCTTCATGGATGATGAGATACAGGTTTTATACCTGGAAAATCCTAGAGACTCAACTACAAAGTTCTTAGAAGTTTCCAAGGAATATAGTAGTGTCTCAGGATACAAAATCAATACTTACAAATTAGGAGCTTTTCTATATGCCAACAATAGTCAAACTGAAAATGTAGTCAAGGACTCTGTTCCTTTTATAACAGTGCCAAAGAAGACGAAATACCTGGAAATTTATCTAACAAAGGAAATGAAAGCTCTCTATAATGAGAACTATGAAACCCTGAGAAAAGAAATAGCTGAAGATGTTAACAAATGGCAAAACATACCATGGTCATGGCTGGGAAGAATCAACACTGTTTAAATGTCTATACTACCCAAAGCAATCTATAGATTTAATGTAATCCCTATCAAAGCACCAATGCCATACTTTAAAGAACTTGAAAAAATAGTACTTCATTTTATATGAAATCAGAAAAAAACTCAAATAACCAATACGTTACTTATAAATAAAAACAAATCAGGAGGCATCATATTACCAGAATCAGATTATACTATAAATCTATAGTGATCATAACAGCATGGTACTGGCACAAAAATATAGAGATGCAGATGTATGGAACAGAATAGAGAATCTAAAAATGAACCTGATTTACATTTTTTAAATTATAGCCATCTTATTGAGTGTGAAGTGGACCTTACTATTTAACTGGCATTTCCCTAAGGATTAATGGTATTTTGCATCTTTTTATGTGTTTGTCAGTTGCTTGTACATCATTTTTGGAGAAATGTCTATTTAGTCCTTTACCCCTATTTAAACTGGTATTCTTTTTATTATTAAGTTGTAGGAGTTATTTTTATATCCTGAATGTCCCTAATCAGATACATGATTTGCAAATATTTTCTTCCATTTTGTAGGATTTTTTTACTCTTATTTCTTCCAGTATATACAGAATTTTTAATTTTGATGAAGGCTAATGAATTTATTTTTTCTTTTGTTACTTGTGCTTTTGAAATCATGTCTAAAAATGCATAACCAAATCCAAAATAATTAAGATTTACTTCTATATTTTCTTTTAACAGTTTTAACAGTTTATCACATAGTTTTGACTCTTATATTTAGTACTTTGATCTATTTTCAGTTAATTTTTACATATAGTGTGAGATAAGGGTCCAAATTCATTCATTTGCATGTAGATATCCAGTTCTCAGCATCACCTGTTGAAAAGATTGCCCTTTACCCCTTCTGACCATAACCCTTGTCAGAAGTTGACTGATCATAAATACATAGGTTTATTTATGGACTGTCAATTCTATTCCTTTCAGTGATATGCCTTTCTTTATGCCAGTACCAAACTATTGTAGCTTTGCAATAAATCTTGAAATCAGAAAGTGTCAGTCCTCCAATTTTATGCTTTTTTCAAGGTTGTTTTGGCTATTTGGAGTCCATGCAATTCTATATAATTTAGAGTCAGCTTGTCCATTTCTACAACAACAACAAAAAAAGCTATTGAAATTCTAAAAGAGACATGAAGATCAATGAAACAAAAAGTTGTTTTTTTGAAAAAATTAACAAAATTGATAAACCTTTGGCCAACCTAACCAGAAATAGAAAATTAAAATCTCTAATATCATCTATCAGAAATGATAAAGAAGACATAACAACAGACACTTCAGAAATTCAAAAAAATCTGCAATGATTACTACAAAAATCTCCATTCCCAGAAATATGAAAATCTGAAGGAAATGGACCAATACCTGGAAGCACTCATCTTCCTAGACTCAACCAGAAAGAATTAGAAATCTTAAATAGACCTATATCAATCACAGCATCATCAATCCAAAATCTCCCTAAAAAGAAAAGTCCAGGACCAGGTGGCTTCATATCTGAATTCTATCAAACATTTCAAGAGGAACTAGTACCTATATTATACAATGTTTTCCAAAGCATAGAAAAAGAAGGAATACTTCCCAACACATTCTATGAAGCAAATATCACCCTGATACCCAAACAAGGAAAGGATTGAACAAAGAAAGAAAATTATAGACCAATATCATTAATGAATATTGATGCAAAAATATTCAATAAGATCTTAGCAAACAGGATTCAACAACACATCAAAAAAATTATACACCATGATCAAGTTGGTTTTATTTCAAGGTTACAGTGGTGGTTCAACATACGCAAATCTATAAATATAATACACCACATCAATAAAAGAAAAAACAAAGACCATATGATTCTCTCAATTGACACAGAAAAAGCCTTTGATAATATCCAGCATCCTTTCATGATCAGAATTCTTAATAAAATAGGCATAGAAGGGACATTTCTTAAACTGATAGAGGCAATTTACAGCAAACCCACACCAATATCATATTGAATGGTGTAAAATTGAAAATATTTCTACTCAGATCAGGAATGAGGCAAGGATGCCCACTGTCTCCACTGCTATTTAACATAGTAATGGGAGTTTTAGCTATCGCAATTAGGCAAGAGAAGGCAATCAGTGGTATTCAAATAGGGTAAGAGGAGATCAAACTCTCACTCTTCACTGATGACATGATCCTATACCTGGAAAATCCCAGGGATTCAACTTTGAAACTCTTAGAAGTGATCAAAAATAACAGCAGTGTCTCAGGATACAAAATCAATACTTACAAATCAGTAGCTTTTATAAACGCCAACAATAGTCAAGCTGAAAAAACAATCAAGGACTCTATTCCTTTTACAGTAATGCCAAAGAAAATGAATTATCTGGGAATTTACCTAACAAAGGACTTGAAAGATCTCTATAAGGAGAACTATGAAACTCTGAGAAAAGAAATAGCTGAAGATGTTAACAAATGGAAAAGGATACCATGTTCATGGCTGGAAAGAATCAACATTTTTAAAATGTTGTCCACACTGCCCAAAGCAATCTACAGATTTAATGCAATCCCTATTAAAGCACCATTGTTATACTTTGAAGAACTTGAAAAAATACTACTTCATTTTATATGGAATCAGAACAAACCTCGAATAGCAAATACATTACTCAGAAATAAGAACAAATTGGGAAGTATCACATTATCAGACTTCAGGCTATACTATAAATATATAATGATTAAAACAGCATGGTACTGGCACAAAAACAGAGGGGTAGATTTATGGAACAGAATAGAGAACCAAGAGATGAACCCAGCTATTTAGCGTCATTTGATCTTTGACAACCATATCAAAAATATTCAGTGGGAGAAAGACTCCCTATTTAACAAATGGTGCTGGGTGAACTGGCTGGCTGGCTGGGGACCTGTAGAAGACTGAAACTGGACCCCCACCTTTCACCATTAACAAAAATTGATTCTCATTGGATAAAAGATTTAAACTTAAGACATGAAACTATAAAAATATTAGAAGAGATTGCAGGGAAAACATGAAGAAATTGGCCTGGGAGAATATTTAATGAGGAGGACCCCCTGGGCAATTGAAGCAACACCAAAAATACATTACTGGGATCTGATCAAACTAAAAAGCTTTGGCACAGCCAAGAGCACAGTAAGTAAAGCAAACAGACAACCTTCAGAATGGGAGAAGATTTTTGCACTTTACGCTTCTAAAAAAAATCTGATAACTAGAATCTACAGAGAACTCAAACTAATCAATAAGAAAAGAACAAAATAACCCCATTTCTATGTGGGCAAGAGACTTGAACAGAAACTTCTCTAATGAAGACAGGTGCTTGGCCTACAAACATTGAAAAAATGCTCATCATCCTTAATCATCAGAGAAATACAAATCAAAATCACTTTGAGATATCATCTAACTCCGGTAAGATTAGCCCACATCACAAAATCCCAAAACTACAGATGTTGGCATGGATGAGGAGAGAAAGGAACACTTCTACACTGCTTGTGGGAATGCAAGCTAATACAGCCTTTTTGGAAAGAAGTTTGGCGAGCACTCGAGGAACTAAAAGTAGACCTACCATTTGATCCTGCAATTCCTCTACTAGGTATGTACCCAGATGATCAAAAATTATTTTACAACAAAGACATTTGCACCAGAATGTTTATTGTAGCCCAATTCATAATAGTCGAGACATGGAAACAGCCCAAATGCCCATCGACCCATGAATGAATTAACAAATTATGCTGTGGAATACCATGCAACCATAAAAAAAGCAGAGACTTCACATCTTTTATGTTTACCTGGATGGAGCTAGAACATATTCTTAGTAAAGTATCCCAAGAATGGAAAAAAAAGTATTCAATGTAATTGATACTACTATGAAATCAATATATAATCACCGACCCACTCATAAGAATGGCAAAACATAACAATAGTCCATAAAGTAGAAGGGAAGAGGAAAGGGGATGTGGGAGAAGAGAGAGTATTCAGGGGGGACCTCACCTAATGTGCATGATGCAATGGTACATTTCAAAACTATTAAGAAATGAGTATAATGGGGTGGTGCCTGTGGCTCAAAAGGGTAGAGCACCAGTCCCATACGTGGGAGGTGGCAGGTTCAAACCCAGTCCTGGTCAAAAAAAATGGAAAAAAAAAGAAAAAGAAAGAAAGAAATGAGTATACTTGTGATGGATGTGTTACTTGGTTCAATGTAAACATTTCACATTGTATATCGAAGCAGTACCCTGAACCCCATAAATGCAACAATGTACAAAGTTATGATTTAATTAAAAATAATTAATTATAAAAAATAAATAAGTATTTTAAAAAGGAAAAAAAATAAATAAGAGAGACATCACTACATCTAGACATTACTTTGGAGAGTAATGTCATTTTAACAATATTAAGTCTTCCGATCTTTAAACACAGGATGTCTTTCCATTTATTTAGGTCCTTTTTAATCTTTTTGCAATATCTTATAATTTTCAGTGTAAAAGTTTTTCACCTTTTTGGTTAAATTTATTCCTAAATATTCTATTCATTTTGATACTTCTTTTAGGTGTTTCTTAATTTCTTTTTCACATTATTCACTGGTAGTATATTGAAATGAAATCGATTTTCGTGTTGATTATGTTGAGGAAATTCCCTTATATTTCTAGGTAATTAAGAGGTTTTATCAAGAAGAGACTTTTAATTTTGTCAAAGATATTTTCTGCATCAATTGATATGCTCATGTACATTTTTTCCTTTGTAATGTTAATATGGTATGTTGCACTGATTGATTTTCATATGTTTAACAACCTTTGAATTCCTGAGATAAATTCCATTTGATGATGACATTTTATCAGTTTGATGAGTTACTAGATTTATATTGCTAGTACTTTGTTGAAGATTTTTCACATCTATATTTATAAGTGATACTGATTTATAATTCTCTTTCCTTGTTATGTCTTTGTCTGATTTTTGTATAAGGGCAATGCTAAACTCATAGAATGAGTTAGGTAGTATTTTTTCTCTTTTATTTTTTAGAAGAGCTTGAGAAGAATTAGTGTTAATTATTCTGGAAATGCTTGGTAGAATTTACCAAGGAAGCCATACACTTCTAGGGTTTTCTTTGTTGTAAGATTTGTGACTACTGATTCAATCTCTTTACTTGTATCAGTCTATTAGATTTTCCCTTGATTTAGTTTTGGTAGTTTGTGTGCTTTTAACATGTCTGTTTCATCTAGGTTATGTGATTTATTGTTATACAACTGTTCATATTCTGTTTTAATCATTTTTATTTCTGCAAGATTGATAACAATGTCCCCACTTTCATTTGATTTTAGTAATCTGAATTTTCTTTCTCAGTCACTCTAGGTAAAGATTTGCCAATTTTGTTAATCTTGTCAAAGAATCAACCTCTGATTTTATGTTTTTCTTTCCTTTTTTAATACTATTTCACTTATTTCTACTAATATTTACTTTTTTCTTTTTTTCTGTCAGCTTTGGCTTTAGTTTGCTCTTCATTTTCTAGTTCCTTACAATGGAAAGTTAGGTTATTGATTTGTGATTCTTCCTTTCTTAATGTAGACCTTTACAGTTATGAATTTCCCTGACCACTTCCTTACCTGCATCTTATAAGTGTTGGCATGTTGTGTTTTTATTTTCATTTGTCTTAAAGTATTTTCTAATTTCTCCTGTGATTTCTTCTTTGAGCCATTGGTTGTTTAAGAGCGTGGTTTTAAATTTCCATAGATTTGTGAATTTTTTAGTTTTTTCTTCTGTTATTGATTTCTACCATCATTCCACTGTGGTCAGAAAAGGTACTTTGATAACTTCAGTCTTCTGAAATTTATTGAGATTTGCTTTGTGACTATCCTGGATATTGTCTATTCGGGAGAATGTTCCATGTTTACTTGAAAAGAATGTATATTCTGCTGCTGTTAGTTGGAATGTTCTGTATATGTCTGTTAGACCTACTTGGTTTATAGTTTTCTCAAGTCCTTTACTTCACTGTTGATCTCTTGTCTTGTTATTTTATTCTTTATTGAAAGTAGAATGTTGAGATTTACAAAAAGTGTTTTCCAACTGTATGCTTCTCTTTTCATTTCTCTTAATTTTTCCTTTATACATGTGGGAGTACACTAATAAGTGTCTATATATTTATAGTTTTTATATTTCTTGATATATTGATACTTTTAGCAACATATCATTTTATTTTTCTCTTGTGACAACTTCTGCTTTAAAGTCCATTTTACCTGATGTTAGTATACCACTCTAGCTCTTTTTTGATTGCTATTCACATGAAATATCTTTTTCCAGCTTTCAACCTCTTGTGTCTTCAAATCTAAAGTGGATCACTTATAGATAGCAAATAGATGCATCATGAATTTATTTAAAAATCTACTCCAGCAACTCTCCTATTAAAAAGACCTTAATCTGTTTTCATTTAAAGTAATTATTGATAAGAAAGAGCATCTGCCATTTTTGTATTTGTTTTCCATGTATCTTATCTTTTTTTCTTCTTCAATTCTCCTTTATTCTCTTTCTTTGTGGATTTTTGTTTTGTGTTTTTTAGACAGAGTCTCACTCTATTGCTCTGGGTAGAGTGCCGAGGTGTTGCTCATAGTAACTTCAAACTCAAATTTGACCAATCCTCTTGCCTCAGCCTAGTGAGTAGCTGAGACCATAAATGCCCACCACAATACTGACTAGTTTTTCTGTTTTTTAGTAGACATGGGGTAACACTCTTGCTCAGGCTGGTCTCAAACTCCTAGCTCAAGCAATCCACAAACCTCACCCTCCTAGAGTACTGGGATTACAGGCATGACCCACGGCACCTGGCCTTCTTTGGTGTTAGTTGATTTTTTTTTTCCTACTGCACTATTCAATTCCTTTCCTATCTCCTTTCCTATATATTTTTTAGTTATTTTCTTAATGGTTATCTTGAGGATTAAAATAAATGTATTACACTTACAAAATTCCAGTTTGAATTAATGCAAACTTCGCTGTAATCATATATAAAATTACATACATATACTTCTCCATTGCTCCCCATTTGTGTCATAATTGTTACAAACTATTTTTTCAGATTAATATGATGGTACAGATGATTAGGTTACATTGCAATGTTTGCATTTGTTAGATAAAGTCCCTGCTGTAGTTATGTCCCACACCCAGGAGATGTGCCATATACCCTTACAGTTTGCCCATTAGGTGGGAGCAAACCAATCCCCCCCCCCTTTTTCTTCCTCCTCCAATTTGAATGAAATTGAGTTTCTCTTTTGTGTGGGCATGTATTAGTTTGTCTATTGGCTTCGTATTAGTATTGAGTACATTGGATACTTGCTTTTCCATTCTTGCACTATTTTACTAAGATGAACGTGTTTCAACTCCATCCAGGTTTATACAAAAGATGTAAAGTCTCAGTCTTTTTTATAGATGAATAATATTCCACAATATACATACACCACAGTTTATTAATCCATTCATGGATTGATGGGCACTTAGGTTATTTCCATATCTTGGAGATTATAAATTGTGCTTTAACAAACAATCTAGTGCAAATGTCCTTATAATAAAATGCTTTTTTTTCTTCTGGGTAGATACCTAGTAATGGGAATGTGGGATCAAATGGAAGATCTATTCTGAGTTCTTTGAGGATTCTCCATACATCTTTCCAAAGAGGCTATATTAGTTTGCAGTCCCACCAATAGTGTGAAAGCATTTCCTTCCCTCCATATCTGCACCAGCATCTGCAATATTGGGACTTTGTGATATGGGCTATTCTCACTAGAGTTAGATGATATCACAGGGTACTTTTGATTTGCATTTCTCTGATGATTAGGAATGATGAGCACATAAACTATATCTTAATAGATATGTGTCCATTAGCATAGATTTATAATTATCATCTGTGAATGTCTTTTAAGTCATATAGTTAAAAAATAGGAGCTACAAACTGAAAACACTACAATACTGCTCTTTATGTTTACCTATGTAGTTAACTTTACCAATGTTATTATTTTTTTTAACTGTACCCAGAACGCTGTACCCCTTGGGCACCTGGAACATGGTAGTGTCTACCTCACAAGGGAAAGGACTCCCTGAAGCTGCCACTGAAGAGGCTGGGCCCAGAACCCACACTGAGCTCAGGGGTACGTCGCAGCCACACAAGATGTTGAAAGTGATGTAGGCATTGAGCACATGAAAAAGGGGAATCTCAATCTTGATGGGGCCCAATGTTATTTCTTTATGTGGCCTCAAGGTACTGTTTAGTGTCCTGTCATTTCATCCTAAAGGACTCCCTTTCCTGTGAAGGAGATGGATACTAGCAAATAACTCCCTCATTCTTGGGATTGTCCTAATTTCCCCTTCATTTTTGAAGAAAATTTTGCCAGATACAACGTTTTTGGCTGACAATTCTTATTCTTTCCAGCATGTTAAAAATGTCTTCTCACTGCTAGCTCACCTCTGTGGTTTCTGATGAGAAATTGTTAATTTTATGGAAGATAGCTTGTATGTGATCAATTGCTTCTCTCTTGCTGCTTTCAAGATTCACTCTTGTCTTTGTCTTTCAACAGTTTTATTTTTATATATGTCAAGGTGGATCTTTTTGTTTTTATCCTACTTGGAATTTGGTAAGCTTCTTGGTTCTGTAAATGTATGTCTTTTATCAGATTTGGGAAGTCTTCAAGCATAATTTCAAAATATTCTTTCAGAGACTTGCTCTTTGTCTCTCTCTCCTCTTTCTCTGGAACCCCCACTATATTTATGTTGGTACGCTTGATGTTATCTCTTATATTCCTTAGGCTCTGCTTGTTTTTTTATGTTGCTATTTCTTTTCAAATAGTCTCTTTCTACTCTGCAGATTAGGTAATGTCATTTTATCAACCTTCAAGTTTACTCATTTTTTATTTCTGCCAAAAAAAATCTAGTTTTGAGCCTTCTAATTTTTTTTATTTATTGTAATTTTTGACTTTAAAATTTCTATTTGGATCTTCTTTATAATTGATATCCCTTTATTGACATTCTCTATTGGTGAGACTTTATTGTTTTGGTTTCCTTTAGTTCATTTATTGGGGGGGAGAGTAATGTTTTAGCTCTTTGTGTTACAAGAAGGTGAATTAAATTATTTGACTAATAAGTCCAATATCTATGCCTTCTCATTAGAGAAAGAAAAGGGCAGCAAAATATATTGCTGTTGATTAAGCATCACATCATTTCTGTTAACTTATTCTTTTTCTTTTGAAACTTATTTTTCCATGTCTCAAATTTGCTTTTGAAAACTGGCAAATTTGACTGTCATGATTTAGAATATCATGTTTAGGCTTGGCACAGTGACTCACCGCCTATAATCCCATCACTCCAGGAGGCCAAAGTGGGTGGATTGCCAGAGCTCACCCCATCTCTAAAAGTAGCTGGGCATTATGGAGGGTGCCAGTTGCCCCAACTACTCAGGAGACTGAGGAAAGAGAATTGCGTGAGCCCAATAGTTGAGGTTTCTGTGAGCTATGACACCACAGCATTCTATTGAGAGTGACAAAGTAAGACACTGTTTCAAAAAAAAAAAGAATATGATGCTGATGCTAAAAACTAAATGTCTCCTCTCTATGGGAATTTTTGTTTATTGCTTCTTGCAGGTTGCAATTGTTTGTTTAGTGGAGTGGCTTTTCTAAACCATTTTTATAAACACTGTATTCCTTGTAAGAGCTAGTCTCTAAAGTCTCTGTTCCTTTAGCTTTGTGCTTTGATGGAGATTTCAACTAAGGGTTTTATAGAGATTTTCTTAAGTGACTAGAGCAAAGAAGAAAAATAAGAATAATAAAAATAAGGAGGAGTAGAAGGAGGATGAGAAAGAAAAATAAAACTAGAGAAAAAAATGTTTTCAGGTCTTTGCAGAATTGGTCTGCTTTGGGTTACTCCTTCTACGCTTAGCCAGACCATTTACAACTCTGCCTTAGATTTCACTTCCTGCTTGCCTTGAGCCTAAAGATCAGCCAGAAGTGAATGCAATGATTTCTCAGTCTCTTTTGAGTATATGCCTTGTCCTAGGTGTACACATGTCTTTCTAAATCCCCTAGTGTTCATGGGAACTATTCAAAGCCTTATTCCCGTTCCAAAAACTCATTCTTCAGCTTTCTCTCATGGGTTTTCACTGTGTCTGGCTTTACTCCCCCCAATTGTTATTTTTTGTCCCACAAAGTAGTGGCTTATTCTGTCTTCCACTGTTTAGGATTCTATCCTCCAACTAGCCACAGGATTCCAAGTGAGAAGAAAAAGAAAGAAAAGAAAAGGGAAAATCCTTCATATCAGCTCTTTGGAGGAAATAAACATACTTTGCTCATGGCTGAGAAAAATTAATTGTTAAAATATCTATACTACCTAAAGCAATATATAATTTCAGTGCAATCCCTATTAAAGTTCCATTGTCATATTTTAAAGATCTCAAAAAAATAATACTGCTGTTCATATGGAATCAGAAAAAACCTCAAATAGCCAAGACAATATTTAGAAACAAAAACAAAGCGGGGGAATCATGATACCAAACATCAGACTATACTATAAATCGATAGTGATCAAAACAGTATGGTACTGGCACAAAAACAGAGAGGTAGATGTATGGAACAGAATAGAGAACCAAGAGCTGAACCCAGCTACTTACCGCTATATGATTTTTGACAAGCCAATTAAAAATATTGAATGGGGAAAAGATTCCCTTTTCAACTCCCTTTTTTTAAAGAAAACTTTTTTATTCTCACCTTATAATTGTCACTCTCATTGAATATTTCTAAGAATACTCACAGTGTCTTATTTCTGTTGTATATCTCTGACTTCCATTTTTTTACACTTGTCACCATCTCTTTCTAGATCTCTAATTCTGTATTTCCAAAGATTTGTGTTATTTTCTTTCAAAATATCTTCCACATCCACCATTCTTTCTGATAGGATTCCCCGTAAACTTCTGTCCCCTCCTATCACACTGATTATAAGTCTCTATGACTTATGTCTTTTGCAGTTTTTTAATTTAATCTGTGTGTGAACATCACCAAATAATTGCTCCTAAAACACTATTAAGATTATGTCAGTATCTTATGTATACCATAGAGCACCATGCAGCCATTAAAAAAAATGGAAAATTAATACATTGTAAACAACCTAGATGGATCTGGAAACCATTCTCTAAGTGAAGTAGCACAAGAATGGAAAAACAAACACCACATGTACCCACCTCTAAACTGGAACTAACCATTCAACACTCATGGACACACATGGAATAAAACTCCATGGAAACCCAGCAGGTAGGAGGGGGCGGAGGCAATTCACACCTAAGGGGTACAATGCACACTGTCTGGGTGATGGGTATACTTAATAAGTTTGATTACAATGTAAAAAAGCAATTCATGCAACCAAAACATTTGTAGCCCCCAAATATTCTGAAATTTAGGAAAAGAAGAAGAAATGAACTAAAATAAAAAAAAATCAATCTGCTACTCAGGAATATTTAGTGACTCAATATGGTTTAAAATTATAAAATCCATAGCCTTACCTTCACAGTTTTTTGTGGTCTCACCCAACTTAATTTTTATCTTTTTCTTTATCTTCGACTATTTACCTTCTTTGAAATGTTTTCTTACTCATTCCAGAACACTTGTGGTGTTTTACAGATCTTGATGTACTATGCAAATATCTGTAATGGATTAAATACAAATGTAATAACTTTAACAAGATGAGTTATTATTACAGATTGTTCCCTACAAACAGTAAGCCCATGAAATGCAAAATAGATATTTCCAAAGTCTGGATTTCCTGAATTCTTCTCCAGTAATTGTCAGGTTGTTCAGCCAGCAATTCCAGGCCTTCCGATTTCTCTCTTCCTTTCGGAATTCAACACTTATGTAAGGTTTACTCAAATGGGATTTGATACACTTGTGTACAATACTTGGACTGTCATTTTATGAATTAACATCTGTATACAAGGTGAGGATTTCAGGGAACATTAAACTTTGCCTGAGAAATTTCATTTTCTCTGCTGCAGTGTAGAAGAAACTACAAAGGCCTTTAGGGCCAGGAGCCAACAGAGCCAAAATTATTCATAGCTATTAAAAGACAACAAAAATTTCCCAGGGAGCACAAGAAAAGGTTCTTTTGTAGTCTGCCTACAGAAGCCAGTTAGAAGAAATATTTAGAGGCCGGAAGCCGATATCTCTATTATAAACAATTATTGCCCAATTAGTGTATTGATGGGAGTGTGAGTTAACATGCTGGGCTCTGTTTGTGACAATGGTTCTGTTTTAAACCTTTCTACTCCAATTGCTATATGGTAATAAAAATGAGTCGTAGAATATTAAGACTTTTATTTACAAAATTCAATTTTGAATGACAAGTCCTCCATTCTCAGGTAATGACTTTAAAACCAACTATGGGAAGGCTTCAGAAATAGCTCTTCTCATCAGAAAGCAGCAGTAGCTGTTTGCAAGAAAATACAAAGAACATGTACCTTACATGTCGGTAAAGACATTTATGAAGCAGATGAAAGTATCGTTCTGAATATCACCCAATGCACCAATTAAATAAGGGAAAGAGAAAAGGACAATTTAAAAAATATATACTAAGAATATCAGCATCATAACTCAACATGTTTTATAAATATTAAAGACTTAATGAATTTGATTAAAGAAGTTTAATTAAGGTATAGTTCTGCTGTGTTGCAACCCCCTTCCAGACAAAATAGCTTGGTGAACAGGTAGTACGTCCCCAGTGAACTGTGAATATCAAAGTCGGTGAAAATTCTTCATTTTAATGAGCTGCATTTTCTGAGCCCAGACCTCTCCCCTGACAGGGTGGCTGCAGGAGGCAAAAATGAAAGTGGTTGTTTTCCTTTGAGACATTTACTGCTAAATGCTGTGAATGCCAGAAATTAAAACAGTGGTGCTAAGATTCTTTATGTCTGCTCTGTCTTGCACTTGCCCTTGGGCTGGAAACTATTGTTAGAGGAAAAGCCCAACAATTAAGAACATTTTTTTTTTCATGTTTAGAAAACGATTATTACACCTATCAAGACATTGAGAATATCACAACCCTTTACTTTTATAAAAGTTGTATTTTTCATTTTAGAACAGCTCTATATAAGTACCAACATATGAACCCATATAGTGTCCTTCTGCTAATTAATGCTTAGATTTGTAATGTGAATACTCTTCACAACCTGCAGTAAAAAATTGTGGTTATTTCACTGTTTAGAAATTTTACACGACATGAGAAATTGTTATTTGCTGAATGTATGCTAAATAGTATGGTCAAAGGAGGTTATTTTATAATATTTTCACCTATTTAAGGTTAAAATATGATCATCAGAAGTTAAGTGAACTCATTTTTGCAATTATTTTAAAAATATTATTCATGCAAAACAAGACTTTGTCTCAGAAAAAAAGGATCTTTATTCACAGTAATAAAGACCATAAAATACAGATATTCAATCACATGGAAGTGTTAATACTTAATTTCTATGAATAGTCATCATTTAGATGCAAATACCAGTACAAAACCCCATCAAGAAATTCCCTGGTTGGCAAGACAAGGAAACCTTAAGTAATTATGCTTGATCTCCATAAACCCGTCATGGGAGTTGGAAGGAAAACCAAACATGATTTCGAAGACATGTTCCAGAAAAAATAAGCATAATTACTTCAGTTAGCTAAAGGTTCATCTAGTGCTTCTGGACTTGCTCCAAGATAGATGTAACTGTCCAGCCCCAAATAGGAGTTCATTGCCACCATCACAGAGAAAGAGAGAGAGAGAAAAAAAAAATCCACAATGATTTATAGCTCTAATGCTAAAAAGTACTGAAGCTGATTGCATTTTTTTCAAATGCCTGACTTGAACTGATTTTCTATACAGAACATTGTCTTGCTTGGAAATCACAGAGATCTTAACAGTGTTCAATTAAGCACAAAATGTTCTTAATATGCCACATACAGTTTATACATATAATATAAATCTCCCAGCTTACTACTGTATAAAATTAATGTGTGCTGCTGTGAATTTGTACAAAGTATTAACTCAGACTTCAAATTTTTTTTTCTTTCTCTTCCTTCCTTCCTTTCATTCTTTTATTTATTCTTCTTCTTCTTATTCTTCTTCTTATTTTTTTTTTTTTGTAATTTTAAGTTCCATTAATATACCCTACCATCTTTTTCTCTTGTTTTCCAAGATCAAATGGCCAGGCAAATAAATGTAAGTCATAGGTTATCATCTAATCTAGACTACCAGAGTTTCACAGTTAAAAATGCAACGTTTCACGTTCTCCAGAGAATGCTGCCCTTTCTCCTTACCTACCCTGCATTACTGACAGTGTCTCCAAGTCACTAAGGAATTATAAGCATTTGATCAGATGTTAACAAAACAACCATAGTGGTAAAAGTTGGCCACAGTTTTTCCACAAAAGGTCCAACATATATGTATTTTCAAAAACTCGTTTATCCTAATGTATTTGAACTTTGTCAGGCATATGTAGTGTGATTGCGCGTGGCCAGGGTTAATATGCTTGGTCAAGGTTTAGACCAGCGGTGTCTCGTCTACACTATCAGAATATCTATGACTTTTCATAATGTTTAGTCTAGTGGTGCTTTTTCTGAAAGACTGATCTTAAATATTAAATCCTGATTTGATGGTAATAGCAATCCTGAAATACCCATCATTTTTTGCAGATACCCTCTTTACAACCAAGGCATGTATGTCTGTCCCTGATACGTCTTATATATTGTATGATAAATTTAATAAAATGAGGCACTTTATTGTTCATTAGTACTTTCAAGGAAGGAAAGTCTAGCATTAGCAGTTCCATGGAAGCATACTGGATTAAATTAATTGCTATGATAAATAACATTAGGGCACTCAACTGTAGTAACTCAAGGATTCTTTTTTTTTTTCTATCAGAGATGAGATGAGAATGGAGTTTGCAGGGTTTGCACTCTGCGATTATAAAAGAGTAACTTCTCTTTCTTTTTACTTACAATGACTCATGATCCTGAAACGTATAAGAATTTTGAAATTATCTATATTTTGGATGTTGCTTCACATAAAATAGATGTGTGACACACATTTCAATAAATGCATAACTGTATTGGTTAATGAGTATATGTTTGTTATGCATTGTTCAGATATTAGAAACAATTAAACCTTTGAAAGTAAAGATTTTATTCATCTCAAGTAATGCATTCAAAATATTACTGAATTTAATTTTTCAATATTAAGTTCAAAATAAAATGTTTGCAAATTCTCAATGAGCTATTATTTCTTTTTGAGAAAGTCCTGTGGCTTGTAGTTATTTCTTACTATCTTATTTAAATCTGTTTTTCTGCTCCTTTTCAACATCATTATTTTAGGTATTTGTCAATTCTTTGTGTTTGTCTCCTTGTTCTGTTTTTTCTTCTCTGCATGTCTATTTTGTACGGCAAGTATTTATCAGGTTCCCACCATTTTCAGAAACTGAGCAGATGGTGTTTCCTTGGGGAACCAAGACAAAGTATTATCTGATGATCTTGCAAACTTTTACCCTATTATTTTTCTATAGCTTGACTACATCACAGTATAGATTATGGTTGCACAAATAATACAAACTGACTCACACCAATACACAACAGTAATATTAATCTTAAAAGCTAAAATCAAAATTTAAAAATCACTGTCTTTTTAAAAGCATGATTTTTGCATTAAAACTGTCTGACAGGCATAGCCATACTAAAAAAAAATCCACGCAGCTTCTCTAGAAAGGCAATCAATGAACAAGAAACACACACAAAGTGAACAAACAAAAAAATCTTTAGGTCTTGTTTTGGGAAACATTACTGATATCTGGGGAACTTTGAATAACACATTTTTATAGGGTTATAATATAAAAAGTATCTGCAATATGATACAACTTTCATAGTTAAAACTAACCAATTTTTTGGACTTGAATTTCAGCCTTTCTGGTTGTTTATGGTATGATACTAGTCAAGTTAGTATTATTTGTTATTCTCAAATTGCTTGTCTGTAAAGTGAGAATATGAAAAATAACTACTTCGTAGAATCATCGTATAGATTAAATGAAGGAGGGCGTACAAAACGCACAGCTTATTGCTGCCTTGCTATTAATATTTAATTAATGGTAGCTATATTATATGTAATGAATTATGTGTAATTGAGTTTTTATATATTTAACTTGTGAATTTATATTTATGAAAAATAATTTAGATTGTTCCAAGGATATGCATTTAGTATTTATTCATTTTTTTTTTTAATTTTGAAGTAGAATTTTGTTTGGTTTCTTGATAATCTTAGAGGTCAGTAAGATTAAGTAGATGCCTTCTACCATTCTCCTCTCTCGTTTCTCCCTCAGCACAGACACACGTACCCCAGACTGGAAACTGTGTGTTTGTATAATTTAGTAATTTTTTTTGGTCATCACACACCATAGAGAGGAAAACTGTCAGACTCTCGAGTGGTGTGAAGGTGCTCCAGTGGGCTGTAATCCAGAGAACTAGGAAGTAGTCCTGACTGGTCATATCCTTGAGGAGCTCAACCTAGTTATAGCAGTTGGCTTGTCTGTTTTTAGATTTTCAATGATCAAATGAGGAGCGATAGTACAATCTTTATTAATCTTACAGAAGGGGTACGAGCATTAAAAGGGATTTTCTTGATACTTGAGTCTACTTTAGATTGATGTGAACTTCGAGGATTAAAACATTTAACAAACACATATGAAGTGTTTAGTAATATAGAGATGCACAGAACAGCCTTCACATCAGTGTTTCTGCTCTTCCTTCCCTGTCAAGGGGAGTGTGGTGAGAAGAATCCAGTGTCACCACCATGGGCTGAGATGTGGTCTGCGATGGGAGACGCTCTATCCAGTCCAGTCACAGGACACCCAGAGTGGTGGGAATGTGCATGGTTCAGTGTGAAGAAGGAGAGAGGCTGGAACTGCAAACCCAGTACTCTTTCTTACCTCATGCTCCGATTTGTCAATCAATCCTTTGGAGAAATTTATTAAAAATAAATTCTTTAAAATGTCAATTGTTAGGGAAAATGAAAGAAAAATAAGCAAGAAGGGCCAGGTGACGTGGCTCACCCCTGTGATCCCAGCACTCTGGAGTGGCTCAGGTGGGTGAATCCCTTGAGTTCAGGAGTTCAAGACCAACCTAAGCAAGAGTGAGACCCCATCTCTAGCTACCTGGGAGGCTGCTGAGGCAGGAGGATTGCTTGAGACCAAGAGTTTGAACAATGATGCCACAGCCCTCTACCCAGGGCAACAGAGTGAGACTCTGTCTCAAATAAATAAATAAATAGCAGCAAGAAGATGTGGAAAAGTAAGCAGAGTTGGTTTGTCTATTTGGTTTGATTATTAGAGTTGGGTGAAGACAGCAGATACGTCTAAAATTTTGAAAGGAGGCTCTTTCTTCATAGGTAAAATGATGACACAAGGAGGAAATTCAACTAAAGAATCTGCCGGTAGGTATTACTGCTGCTTTAATATGCTGTTACTCTAAGAATGTACCAAGGAGATGTTTAAGCTTAAAAAGTATTTGAGTATGTGTGTGTGTTTCTCTTTTAGGAAGATTGAAATTAGCTTTGCAACAAGCTGGTCTGTGGGGCCCTGATTATTAACTCATTTAGAATGACCTGGGAGGTTATGTTGTCTTTAATTCAAATCTCATAAAACAGGTAGCTTCAAAGCAAGAGACGGGGTTGATATAGGAGCCACACCAAGAGAAAAGGAGCTGGAAGTACAAAGAGAGCCGAGCCGTCCTAGTTAGCAAATCAAGAATAAAGGAATTTATTTCCTCTCTTCAGTAAAGAGATGAATGTGGAAAATTTAGTGACCTTGTTTGTAACGTGTTTTCTCCATTTTAACACTTTCCCTGAAAAACAGAGAGTGAGTTTAGGAATTTAAACGGTGGAACATAAAATTCAAATAAAGCCGGCAGCATTCGAACGAGGTCAGTCACTAAGATTCCGGGAAGGGATCTGGATGGGCTAGGAACCCTCCATTACATACATATATATTTGAACAAACCATTTAAATAAAAACGATGTTATTTTAGTCATGAGGAACAAGGGCACAGCAGTGCTTCCTAGAAAAAGGGAATCGTATGTAGCCTCTGTGATAAAAAGGGGGCCAAACCCATGCAAACTGGGGGGGTGGGGGGGCACATGCCAGGCAGGATAAAAGTGAGGAAGGCACTGCTGGGACAGATTCAGGGGGATCTAAAAGGGGAAGAGAAATAAGAAAGCGGTCACATCTGCCACAGAGAAGGTAGGGAATCTCCCGGGGAGAGGCGGGTGGCGGAGAGGGGCTTCAGAGAAGGGGGGAATAAAGACGGTGGATGTCAAGGGACGGTGACTGACAGAAGTAAAGGACACCGACCAACAGAAGGGAGAGGGGAGCGCAATGAAGCTTGGGGATAACAGGGGTTTCAGCGAGAAAACAGCAGGGAAAAGAAAACCCTTGAAGGAAAAAATAAAGGAGTCAGAAAACATTTCCTTCAAGAGAAGCGTGTAGTTTTATCTGAGTCTATAGAAGACGAAAGGAAGGCAGGGAGGAGAACGTGGAGGAATTAATGGAAGCAACGACTAAAGAGAGTGAAAATAACAGCGCGGTGTGGCTGGAACCAAAGTCTAGGAAAAAAGGAAGACGGGCGAGGGAAGGAACACAGGCCCTGAGATGAGGGGAGCGTTCGACTGTGGGGAATCAAAGGGAAAGGAGTTTTAGAAAATCTTCAGAAGGATAAATAAATACGGGAAGATGGAACTTAAGGTGGTCACAGAACACCTGTAGGGGATGCGGGCCAAAGGGAGGGCGCCAATTAGAGGGGGAGAAGCCGATGATTGGACGGCCGAAAACAGCCTCTAAGAGGTCCCCACTGTGAGTGGCTGTTTGAAGAAAAAGAAGATCTGACTGCAGATAGCTAAAAAGACTGTCGAGCTGTCTCTGAGGATTGTTGTTTAAAAGGAATGTGTGAGGATAGATGCTGGTCCACAATGACAATGGGAAGGGGAGGACCGCCACTGATGTTTCCGTGTGAGGGGTGCCCAACACCAGGGCCGTGAGCACAGAAATTACAGGAGTTTTGTTCAGAAACCGCCATCAAAGGCCGGTTGGATGACATGAAGACAGGTAGCCCCGACTGGCAGCGGCAATTAGGAGACATCACAGCACTGGCTATAGGGGTAGGCTGGCAAGGGTGATCCTCCCACACAGAGCAGGAGTCAGGGGCAGAAATGCAACGTGCCGGGTGGGGAATGTGGGAGCCCGTGTCAGTGACCACGGGAGAGAAAGCGATGTGATGTTGACGGGGATGTATGATTGTTCACTGCGTTGCCTATCAGAACCCCACACTCGCCCCTTTAAATTTTGTCATTTCAAACATGTAAAAGTCAGAGGAAGAAAAGAGGAAAAACAGTAGCCTCAAGCACTCAGGGGCAATTCCAGAGCTGAGTCCTTTCGGATGGGCAGGGCACGCCTTCCAGTGAGCGAGCTAGAATGACTATCGCCTAGATGGCTAACCTTGCACACATTATAAATATTTAAGCTCTGAGTTTCTTAAACAGCAAAGTGGGTGTGAAAACTCATATCTTTGCCAGCTCTTTTTTGTGAAGGTTTATAGATCATATATACAGTATAAATTTTCTACTACACAAGTTGTTTTCTATAAATACTATAATACCATGCCAAAAATAACATACTTCTACCAGAAATGTCTAAAATATACTGTGTGCTACCACATTCCAGCCTTCTCCTGGGGCGTAGGGGTAGAGAATAAATGTACGTGTGTGTCTCATCTCCACATACCATCACGTCAAGGGTTAGGGCTTTCAGGTACAGATTTTTCAGAGACACTGCTCAGTCTCTAACATCCTGTTAGAGCAAAACAGGGTCTGCTTTTGCTCACTGTTTTATCCTCAACACAGAATAGCAGATGGTCGGTAAACACCGATTGAATGACTTAGCAGGACAGAAAGCAGGCCCTGTTCAGCATCGTCTGAACCAGCAAAAAAACACTGCTTATTCAGTGTTAGTTGCATTAAGGAAGCTAAGCAGGGTGTGGGGCACCCTGTGTGGGTGCATTTCTCTATATTCTAATGATTTCACACACATGAAACCCAGAAGCAACAAGGTCAATCTGAAAGCTGTAATTCTCAGTCTGTGTGCATCATATCACAGGCAAAACATGGCACAAATGCAGAATCTCAAAAGAGTGCCTTAGTAATTCTGGCATCTATTAATACATTTTATAAAAGAGTTTTCGGGGGTTGTTACTATGCTACACAGATACTTAGATTAATTGTTGCAATAGTTTCAAAGATTCCCTAATATAAAGACAGCAGGAGAGAAAATTTCCTTTGTCTCCTGTTTGACCCAAGCCAGCAACTCCCAAGCTTTTGTTTTTATCACCTACAAGTTGGTATATAATGTTTTCCCTGGCTGAAGTGGTTTGATATTATCTGTTTAATGATTCACTTATGCATGAATAACCTTCAGAATTATTCTCCATCACAAGTTAGAGAATTTACAAAGGTTGTCTACACAGGAAACTTGACTTGATAATACACAGGCCAGTATCTCGCAAGGGCTTTGCAGTGGTCGTGATAATGTTTAATAGCTCATGGAAATGTCTTTCCTTTCTGTGCTTGTCCTCAAGGAGTAAATGAACACACACAGCAGATGTTATTCTCTGCCATGGCTCAGGAAGGCGATGGGTAGACCTGTCAGTCATACCATTCTAGATTATATGAAGTTAAAAGACAGTGATGTTTCGAAATATTGGCAATTTCAACATAATGCAAATGTAAATATTGACTTTCAGTTATAATTGTCATTGAAGTACAGTCACCCTCAGGAGAAAAATTGTTTAAAGTAAATTTTGTCTTTCTTTTTATTATTTATTTCTCCCCCTTTTATTGATACAGTAGGCTTCTTTAGTTGCCCTAATACTGGTGATGGATAAATTTATATGCGAATACACTTCCAAAATTTTTTCAGGTTAGTGTGAGGGTGCACATAGCCAGGTTATAATGTTTGCGCTTGTTGGGTAGGGTCCCTCTTGTAGTTGTGTCCCACATCCAGGAGGTGTGCCATGTACCCCTACATTGTGCCGATTAAGTGAGAGCTCATCAATCCATATCTTCCCCTCCCTCCCTCACCCCTTTTCCCCCCAACTTGAACTAAATTGAGTTTTTCTCTCATGTGGGCGTGTATTAGTTCATCTACTGGTTTCATATTAGTATTGAGTACATTGGATGCTTGCTTTTCATTCTTGTGATACTTTGCTAAGGAGAATGTGTTTCAACCCCATCCAGGTTAATATAAAAGATGTAAAGTCTTCATCTTCTTAAGGCTGAATAGTATTCCATGGTGTACATATATCACAGTTTCTCAATCCATTCCTGAGTTGATGGGCTTTAGGTTGTTTCCACATCATGGCAATTGTAAATAAATTGAGTTGCAATAAATAATCTAATGCAAATAAATGTCTGGGAGCGCCAACAAACAAAACATCTCAAAGGATAACTTTGGACAGGGGAATGCTAATGTCACGGGCCTGGCTGTTCCTGCCAGGGAAAGCCTCTGGACAGTCAGCGCAAATCCGGTTGGTCCTTTTGGTGGATCACCTCTGTGAGCCGGTGCTTTTCATACTCTGCATGCCACTCTCTGCTTCCTTTCAGCCACACTGACACAACCTGTGCATCTTCCTCCACCTGCTGCTGCAGATTAGGGGCTCAGCGACTTGCCCAACATGAGCTGTGTTTACACAGGGGTGCAGGCCTGGAGACTATCACCTTCCCTTCAGCTTGATTTTTAAAAAGTTGGATGAATGTATTTAGGAAAAAGCGAAGGGCTGCTAGCAGCTGGTAGCAATAGCCGGAGAGTAAAAAGTGGAAGTCGCCAAACTCAGGAAGATAGACACAGTAAAGCTAAGGCTGAAAGTTTATGCTAAATAATAACAATTCTGAGGTAGCAAAATAAATGAGATTGTTATTATTGTACTCTGTTTATGAAAATAAAAGCATAAATTCTGATATTAAAAAGGTTTTCAAAAAATGATTAAAATCAGGATACTTTTATATTTAAATTTGTGGATTAAGTATAGCCATTTTCCTTAAATTGAAACATAAATGCCATGTGTGCCATTCGATTAATAAAAAAAATGATTTTTTTAAATGAGAAAGTTACTTTATGAATTGAGAAAAAAATGGTTTTGTACAAGCATATTCCCTTTATCTCCACTATTTAAAGACTGAATTCTTGATAAACAGAAATCTTATGACCATATTGAATGCTATAATGCAGTAAGTATCTTCATAGTATAACGCTCACTAAAGAGGACATAGAAAAAAACAGTGTCTGTACCAGACATTTAATTATAAACATGATCTTCCTTCTGAATTCAGCACCAATGGTAATGCATAATCTCTAAATTAAATATTTTGTATTTCATGGACTACTAAGCAAAGTACCAAATCCTGAATTCTAAAATATTCCCTATTGAGCTATTTTGCTTTCTTGAGACAAAGCATGGTCACTTTCTTCTCTTCATTTTTGAAGTGAAAATGAGTTTGTTCAAGTTATGTTTAGAATAGGGAACATGAATGTGGACCAAAAGGAATCCAAATGTAAATATTGACTTTCAATTGAATTTTGGGAGGGATAATTGTCATTGCAGGTATAGTCAGCTCAGAGAAAAAATTGTTTAAAGTAAATTTTGTCATTCTTTTTGATTTACTTCCCTTTTCATTGATATAGTAGTCTTTGTTAGTTGCCCTAATACTCGGTGATGGATAATTTATATGTAAATACACTTTTAAAGGAGCTCCTATAAAGAAAACATTTCAAAAGTTAACTTGTGACAGGAGAATTCTAACATCCAGGTGGACCTTAGGGGCTGGGGCCTGCTGTGGAACTTCCTTTTCCCCCAGGATTGTCATACCAACAGGCAACATAATGAAGACAAGAAAACACTGTTCGCCCAACTTTATATTCTGTCTGGCACTATTCTAGATGCATTCACAGACGTCGTCTCACTGAACCCTCCCACCAGTGTTGTAGTGTGTATTTAAGATGCCTTATTTGTAGACACATTCACAGGGATTTAAAGAGATGATGTTTCAGGTCTCCCAGCAGGATGAGGATTTGACTCTGAATCTGTCTGGCTCTAAAATCATGCTTTTCATTCTTTCCTGATGACCAAGAAAGGGTTCACGCTCTTTGAGATCCTTCTGCTCATGGGCCCAATCCTGTTCCAAAAGTTGGAACCAGCTTTTATCTCCCTCTTTCTTTTCGTGTCATTGAACCCTCAAGTGGTCACACCATCTTTTAATTTTCGGTTGGTGATTGATATGGGCTGAGTTGTGTACCCCCAGAATTCCTATATCAAAATCCTAATCCCTAGTACCTCAGAATGTCACTGTATTTGAAGACAGGGTCTTTACAAAGATCATTAAGTTGAAATGGGGTCATTTGGGTGAGCTAATACGACATGACGGGAGTCCTTACTAAAAAAAAAAACTGGACACAGACAGAACAGACCATGTAAAGACACGGGGAGAAGGCACACGTCTATAAACAAACGGCACAGACCTTGCAAAGACATGGGGAGAAGGCACACATCTATAAACAAATGCAGGGGACTCACAAGACACCAACCCTATGGCTCTGGAATTGGCTGTTGCCGAAACACCTGGTCTATGGTTTTGCTGTGGAAGCCCTAGCAAAATAATATAATATCCTCATCATCATGGCTCTATTCTCACCATTTCCACTAGCACTTGCTGATTTCTTGTTCTTGTTTTAGTGACTACATAGCACTTACTATATGCCATACACAAATTTAAGCCCTCTTGAAAAAAAAATCAATCATTTAATTCTCAGCTACACTTTAGGGATTATTTATCAATATTTTTTTAATATTTTTTAATTTTTTAATTTTTTTATTTATTATCAATATTTTGAAGCTATAATCTGAACACCAGCAGCCCCAGAATCTACCCTGGGCTCTGGCCCAGCTGCCTTGGTGACCTCTGTCATGCGGTCAGCTCTCCTTCCACCTCTGGGACACTGGTATTATCCCACAGTCCTTTCCATCCTCCATTAAACCCGTGTTGTAACAAAACTCAAGAATCTGTAATCTGAGAAACTATTTTGTTTTTCTCCCTTTTTTGCCTTTGACTTTGGTGAGCTCTCTTTTATTACCACAATTCTGTTTAAGACCCTACACACTCGCCACCTGCGCTATGAACTCTACCTTACTCCCAACCAGATGTTCCCTTCCCCCAGTGAACTTCCACAGTTCTTCTTACCACACGTATGCACTTGCATTACAATGCTCACATGTGTCTCCTGTCAGAGCAAGGTTGCAGGCTGCTAGGCTGAAGTTACGTGTCATGCACGTTGGTGCCCCTAACTTTCTCTAACGCTCTGGATCACTGCTTTAGTTTGCTACTGTTGCCATAACAAAATCCAGCAGACCGGGTGGCTTAAATGACAAATTTGTTTTCTCACAATTCTAGAGACTGGAAGTTCAAGATCAAGGTATTGGCATATTCTTTATTCCTGAGGTCTCTCTCCTTGGAAGGCAAATGGCCAGCTTTTCTCTGTGTCCTCACGTGGCCTTTCTGCTCTGCACAGGCACCCCTGTTATCTCTCTCTCTCTCCCTTCTTATGAGGACATCACTTTTAATGGATTAGGGCCCCACCCTTACGCCTCATTTAACTTGACTTCTGCGAAGGCCCTATTTCTGAACACAGTCATAATAAGGGTTATGACTTCAACATATGAACTAGGGGTTAGAGGGTGGTATATACTTCTGACTTTAGCAATCACAGAGGCTCTTAAGAATATTTGTTGAATGCCATTTGGTTACAAGGTATGGTGTGCTAGTAGTGTTCAACAGCTGCTTCTGGAGGTCACTCTGATTTGTAGTGTGTTTTGGTTTCCCTTCAGTAAATACACCCACCAAGGTAGATTTCAGGCTATCGGTATGTCAACCAGCGTGCAGTTTTAACAACTGACCCAGGTGAGCTGAGTGGAATGGGCTCCATCATACCCCTGACATAGACCAGGGTCTTTTCAGGGCTAAGCGAAAGAAAATATAAAAGGTATAAGATGCTCTTTGTTTATTTTTTCCTTTTTTTTTTTTTTTTGATCTACTCAAAATGGAGCTGCTCCACTCAGAAATTAAACTGTGTTAAGGGGGAAAAAAGTTACTGATTTATAAATCTAGTTTATAGGCCAAAATTCGTACTTCCTTCAGTAACTATTTTTAGATAATGTTTATCTTTGTTTGAATGCCCAGTAAGTTGATAACAGGATAAAGAAAAACTTCTCAAGGTGACATTTTAACGAATAGCACATTAAATTAAGTCATTAAAAACTGAATCCTAGTAGGCAGCTTAATCATTATAATTAAACCAAGTAGTTTAAGTAAAGCCTCACCCAATCAGTAATGTTGCTTTCAAATGCTTTGTGTGTTTTGATAAGTTGTTCATTAGGAAAAATGTCCATTTAGGACCAGCAAGTAGAATAAATGTATACCTCAAAGAAGCATATTCCATTATTTTCTGAAGGCTGTCCTCACTAGCGTGCAATATATATTCAGATGTTACCGAGAATGAGGACGCAATATTGTGCATAATGTTTTGTGTAGTCATTGATCCAGGAATATGCTCTGTAATAGTCTGGTGTGGCCTGAAGGCCTTGAACAACATAGGAGTGGTACAAAGGTGTCATTTAGTGCAGGCATCGTGCAGATATGCATATGAGACATCCAGCTTTGTGCAGACATCACTGACCCCCACAGTCCCACTAGAATAGTTTGGTGCCTTCTCAGTGGCTTAATAAATAGAATCCAGAGTGTAAAGGTTATCAATTACTGCAGGCATTACGGAGGATGCTTTTGTTTTCAGTGATACTTATAAAAAGCGTCCTATGTATTGTCAGCCTCTCACTTTCATGTGCAGTATTAGAGACTCCAACACTGATTTCTCAGCCTCCAGCTGTTTCTCCTGAGCTGAGGTGAATTCCACAGCTCCCTGGAATGCTTTCACTTGCAGGAATACAATGGCATCTGCTGAAGTACTGACCCCCACAGTAGAACCTCTTCAATTACAAAAAAAAATAGAGCTTTTAGCTGTTCAGATGTTAAGTGTAGAGGTTAAAATAGTCTATTCATTTAAACTCTTCATTTATAGTGGTTTTTACATATGAGAGTATTCCTCTGACATTAAGTCTTTGAGTACGGTCAGTTAGAGTGTAGATCTTGTAAATATAATTGATACATACCTATATTGTAATTAAGGTATGGGGCTTTGACACAAGCATTTGCATAATAAAAAACAGTTTGAAATGGCATGACATTAATAATCATCTAGGCCTCATCACTGCCAAGATATTCTTATCTCTAAAGTATTTGTAGAGAGATAAGTCTAGTCCTGATGACAGAGGGAGACTCAAAAAAAAAAAAAAAAAGAAAGAAAGAAAAGAAAAAAGAAAAGAGATGGTGTTAACAAGGAAATCTTGTACTCTGAATAGCCAGATAGTATCATACAGTTAATTTGTAGTGCTGCCAGCCGTCTGCACCTGTGGGTTCACAGATTCCACCAATCAGGAATCAAAACTATGAAATAAATAAATTACAGTAAACAACAAAAAATATGAATGAAAATCCCATAAAGGGCCAGGGTTGGTGGTTCATGCCTGAAGCACTCTGGGGTGCTGAGGCAGAAGAATCCCTTGAGCTCAGGAGTTCGAGACCAGCCCAAGCAAGAGTAATACCTTGTCTCTAAACTAGCCGGGTTTTGTGATGGGCACCTGTAGTCTCAGCTACTAGGGAGGCTGATGCAAGAGAATCACTTAAGCCTAAGAATTTGAGGTTGCTGTGAGCTATGACACCACAACACTCTACTTGGGGCAATAGAGTAAGACACCATCTCAAAAATTTTAAAAAAGCAATTATTTACCTAGTGTTTACATTTATTAGGTATTATAAATACTCTAGACATATTTTGAAGTATATGGGAGGATGTGCATAGGTTTTATACAAGGCATTTGTTCATCTGCAGATTTTCGTGTCTGAGGAGGTCCTAGCATTAATCTCCCGTGGGTACAAGGGATGATTGTATTTAAATTCCCTACTGTGAAATTGTAGTCATCACTGCTTTATGGGTGTGCTCACACACACACCACTTAACATCTACTTTTTTCTTTTTTCTTGCTTTTTTTAAATTAAATGATAGCTGTGTACATTAATGTAATCATAGGGTACAGTGTGGTATTTTCATATATAATTTGAAATATTTTCATCAAACTGGTTAACATAGGCTTTGTGTCATTTTCTTAGTTATTGTGTTAAGATGTTTATATTCTACTCTTAGAAAGATTCCCTTACCCTTGTAAGATAAACCATAGAAGTGATCCCACCAATCACCCTCCCTCCACACTTCCCCACTCCCTTCCTCCTCCCTCCTCCCCATATTCTTAGGCTATAATTCGGTTATAGCTTTCATATGAAAGCTATAAATTAGTTTCATAATAGGGATGTGTACATTGGATACTTTTTCTTCCAGTCTTGTGATACTTTGCTAAGAAGAGTGTTTTCCAGCTCCATCCATGTAAACATGAAAGTGGTAAAGTCTCCATCTTTCTTTATGGCTGCATAGTATTCCATGGTGTATATATACCACA
>CAUYQV010152348.1:0-37738 GCA_963574575.1 Galagoides demidoff
GAGGAGGTATTACAGAATCAGACCACAACCTCAGTCCTGGGGTGCTCCTGGTCACCTGTAGTTTCTTAAAGGGCTAGTAGTTGGGTGCCCTAAAACACAAAATGTGGTTCTCACAGGAATGCTCTACCCGCTTCTTGAGGCGCTGGTTCTGAACAGGAACTCTGCCTCCTGCTCATCCACAGTGGTCATGGACCACTCTTGGTCCCATCATCAGCAGATGGGGTGAGGACACCCCACAGTTGCCCTTAAGAAGGAATAGTCTCTGGGCTCGGTGCCTGTGGCTCAAGCGGCTAAGGAGCCAGCCACATACACCTAAGGTGGCAGGTTCAAATCCCCAGCCCGGGCCCGCCAAACAACAATGATGGCTGCAACCAAAAAATGGTCGGGCGTTGTGGTGGGCGCCTGTAGTCCCAGCTACTTGGGAGGCTGAGGCAAGAGACTCACTTGAGCCCAGGAGTTGGAGGTTGCTATGAGCTGTGATGCCATGGCACTCTACCCAGGGGGATAGCTTGAGGCTCTGTCTCCAAAAAAAAAAAAAAAAAAAAGAAGGAATAGTCTCTGGGCAGGGAATAGGTATGTCAGTTGCATTAGGGACAACATGCTCTGTGCCCGCAAAGAGAGTTGTGTCAATCAAGGGTAGCATCTTGCGCTTAAGGGTGTAGTTCTAGACCCTGAGGATAGAGATGTTGGCTGAGAAGTTTTCAAATCTTCCTGGAGACTGAGTCAGATAGAATTGTGTCAACTCTGAGCTGAGGGATTAGCCAAGGACAGGCCTAACCCTTTCTGAGGGAGACAGCTGGGCACAGCGTTTAGATACCAGCACACTAGAAGGTGGGCCTTCCCAGGTCATGTCCTCCTTTCTATCCTCATGTCGGCTAGGAGGATGCCAATGCAGCTGGGGTTTTCCCTGTCATTGTTTCAGTCAGCTTACTCTTTTTTAAAAGAGGAGATACATCTGATGAATTACAGGGCAATCCTCACCTGACCTCTCACCAAAGTGGCAGGCCTGCCCAGAAGAGGAGAAACAGGGTGAGACCCAGAATTTCCCAACATGACCAAATTGTGGTAAGAGTGGTGACAATTTCAAGGCAAGAGCAAGGCTCTATCCTCCCACCACATCTTTCTAGGAAATGAATAAATTAGCAGGGGAAAAACATGATTACATTCTAGCCTTTCAACTTAAATCCTAAAAGAAGCTCAAAATAGTAACCAAATCCAACAGGGCAAAGAATCAGGGAGATTTCCATCAAACTATTTTTAGGCATCTGGTAAACCCTCATAGGACTGCCCTCAATTATAAATAGGTAAGCAGAAAAAACCTCCACATGAAACCTATGCAAAAAAGCGTCCACAAAAAAAGAGCACAGGAGATAAAAGATGAATGAAGAGAATTCTTCAGATGTTTTACTCCAGGAAACAGAAGAATGACAAAATCTTGGACTGAGGGGCTGGAGCTCAGCCCTTTCATGCTCTGCTGGTAGTAACATAAATTGGTCCAGTCTTTTTGGAGCACACTGGGATAGTAGGAACGAATGTTTTAAATGAGCTTACCTTTGACCCAGCAACCTCACTTCTTATAATTTCACCCAAGATGATAATTGTCAAAATATACAGAGATCTAAAGACAAGAGCTTTCATCTCGGCTTTGTTTACAATAGTGAAAAACAGATGGTGATCAATAGGGTCATCTCATTGGTTAGAGAAATTATGGCACTTCTATGTAAATAATGTATAAATGATGATGCATAAAGATGCATATCTTTAATGACATGGAAATTTGCCTATGACACATATAACTGAGAACAAAAAAAGGGATAACAGAACAGCGTGATCCAGTGTGTAATATTTTAATAGGTGCACATGGAGGGCTGCCTGGAAGGATATTCATCCTAACAGTTGAATTTTACTTTATTCTTTGTTCATTTCTGTATGATCTCAATATTTATATGGAGCCCCAATCTTCAAAAGAATAAAGCTATTTTCAAAAGAAAGAAGAACATAGTTGAAGTCTACTTGATGTATCAGTCATGATCAGATCTATAGTTGACTTACTGTGGGATATTATAAAGAATGACATAGGCATAGATTAAGCATTTAATTTTAACTTAAAATACAAATGAACAACAGCCATGCACTATTTTTTGATATAGAGATAGATGTTTTCTTCTTATGTTTCCTAAAACTAACCAGAGTGCAGAATCCTTCTAGATTTTTTCCCCCATAGTATTTGTCTATATTTAATCTGATGTTTTTACTCACCCTTTATCTAGCCAATACGCCATCCAAATGCTCCCTCTTCTTTGCTTGCTTCTAGATTAATAAGGGAAGATTAGAAAACTTGATTTTGTACACATTAGCGGCAAAATTCTTTTTTTTTTTTTAAGACAGAATCTCATTCTGTTGCCCCAGCCTAGAGTGCTATGGTGTCATAGGTTCAAGATCCTCTTGTCTCACTTCAGCCTCCCAAGTAGCTGGGACTATGGGCACCTGCCACAACACCCGGCTGATTTTTCTATTTTTAGTAGAGACAGAGTATCAGTCTTGCTCAGCTGTCTGGAATGCCTGAGCTCAAGCAATCCACCTACCTCAGCCTCCCAGAGTACTAGGGCTGCAGGCATGAGCCACAGAGACTGGCCAAAGAGGCAGAATTCTTTACAATGTATGAACAGTCTACTGAGGGCTTCCGGGATGCTCCAGCAGGCAGCTTTACATTCAGCATCCAGTCAACTACCTACATTTTGCTTCTCTAATTCTGTCCTTGTGACACTGGACCTGCCATACCCTCTGAGCATTGCTGCCCTTGCTGGACATCACTCAAGGGTGCCCGACCTGTGGGTTATGGGCCACATGCAAATTGTGTGAGGACATTTTTGCTTACCTATGGTGGCTATCACAAAAAGTATGCATGACGTGTTTTTTTTTTTTTTTGTACTAATTAGTTTTAACTAGTGTTTATGTATCTAGAAAACTCTTCTCAGTGTTTATACCCAGACAACTCTTCTTTGCATGTGGCATAGAGAAGCCAAAAGGTTTGGACGCCCCTCCTAGAGTCTATGGCACTCTTCCTCTCCACTGCATTAATTAGAAGCTGTCACTGCATCTGCTGTTGCTGCTGTAGCTTGCATGCATGACTGCCACTCTCGTGAACACTGCCACCTCTGCCATGCATGTCACCATCATCAACACTAATGCCAATACCCCAGGCTCCACGGCATGGAAGTTTTCCAGTGGTCTATAGAAAAATGGGGGACAGTGCCTCTGATCCTTGAGGTTTTTATATTCTGTTGGAGGAACCCCAAGTGAGAGCTGCTTATACCCCATTTCCCTGAGTTTTCAGTGGAAGAGTCCTTTCTATTTTTTTTTTTTTTTTTGAGACAGAGTCTCACTATGTCACCCTCGGTAGAGTGCTGTGCTGTCACACCTCACAGCAACCTAAAACTCTTGGGCTTAAGCGATTCTCTTGCCTCAGCCTCCCAAGTACCTGGGACTACGGGTGTCAGCTATTTTTGTTGTTGTTGTTGTTGTTGTTACAATTGTCATTGTTGTTTAGCAGGTCCAGGCCAAGTTTGAACCCGCCAGCCCCAGTGTATGTGGCCGGAGCCCTAACCACTGAGCTATGGGCACCAAGCCACCTTTTCTATTTTAATTCATACTCTGTTGCTGTGACCTGAGCCACAGGTGATTGTCTGGGGTGGATCTACGTGGTGGACACCCAGCTACATAGGGAATTATCTCTCCATTGAGAATCAAGCCTCTATGAGTGGGCCAGCCCGGTGTATTGACTCTTGGGCTGGGTATATCCCCTCCTAGCAGGCTTCTCTAGACAATGGTTAGATTTTATTGGTGGGTCTTCAGTTGCAGATTTTTGTGGAAAAAGGGGGAAAGCAAAGAAAGATTCTTAAATATTTTGACTTTTAAACAAATATTATTTTACAAGTATAAAATTAATACATGCCTTTTATGAAAAAATATGTAGAATACATAAAGAAAAAAGACAAAGTGAAGAAAATAAGTCACCTGTAATCCTACTACTTAGAAGTATCACAAATAATGTTGATATGGTTTTAAACTCCTCCATTGTTTTGTAGTATTAAGCTCACGTTGTTTATGTAACTTTATAGCCTGTTTTTAATGACCCATCATTATAGCAGAAGCAATGCCCCTTGGTACTAAAAATAATTTATAAGCAAACTTTTCATATGCAATGCCAATGTTATGAATATTAGTTAGGAGTCTTTGGTTGAAAACCACAGAAACCTACTCAAGTGTAAATTTTTAAAAACGAAAGAATTTGTTATCAGGGATGTTTTGTAGAAACTAAAGGCAGAGATACAGCTGGACCTCAGGAATTGGATTATGAACAGGGTCTGTAATCAGGGGACTGGGAACCCAAGGGGGTTCCAATTTGCATCTGTTTCCTTCTGTACTTTTTTCCATTTTCTCTGTTTTTACATATGGCCTTTTGCAGAAAACATGACCATTGACCATTCCTGAGTTTACATGTTCAGGAGCTCCAGGAAGAAACTGTTCTTTATCAGTTCCAGTTTCAAATATTTGGGAAGATGCTCTGATTGATCCAGTTTTGATCATGTGCTGACCCTGGTTGAAACAAAAGTGGAGAGAGTGACCAGGGCCCACATAGTAGGAACCTGTCTGTTCCTGGTGAAATGTGAATAGGGTCAGTATGAGGGGTGCAAGAAGAGGGAGCTCCCAGAACATTGGAGACAAGGAGAATCTGGTCAGGTGACCTATGTGGACCTTCCACACTTTATTAAATGATTTCCCTCCTGTTATAACTAGCACATGCAGGTAGGTACCATGCTTCCCCCAAAATAAGACCTACCCAAAAAATAAGCCCTAGCAGGATTTCTATGCATTTGCTAAATATAAGCCCTACCCCAATAATAAGACCTAGTGATAAGATATGCTGCATAGCCATGCCATGCATTTCAGCACAGAGAAAGACATCCCCTGAAAATAAGCCCTAGTGTGTCTTCTTGAGAAAAAATAAATATAAGACAGTGTCTTATTTTCATGGAAACACAGTATTACATCAGGGGTGACAGTTAATGTGGTGTTCACCCACTGCCCAAGAACATATAGGTCCCAGGTCCTACCCTATAAGGCACTGGCCTACACTTACAAATGGGTATTACTGAATCTGACCGAGAACTTTTCTAGGTTATGAGAGGCTGTCACTGGACAACGCCAGACCTAGGCAGGGAGCTTTCAGTGCTCAGTTCTTGCCTCAGGGAAAAGCTTCAATTTGTCCATAATACAAGAAGACTCCCACATTCAGTAGAATTAATGGCCAGTAAATTTTAACAAAAGAAAGGAAATACATCTTTCCATCCTGAATAACCAGTCCGCTACAGGGGGTAATTGTGCCGGAAATAAGGCTTGGTTTCCGAAAGAGTTGGATGATTTTATGATCATTAATAACATTCACTGTTATGCTTGGGTGGATTTCATATTTCATGGTCTGAGCTGATTGCCTGGAGGAGTCAGGTAGGCATATTGTCTAGGATTATCTGAATGGGTAGATCTGTTATCAGACTGTTATCTTCGTCTAAAGCATTAATTGTTGGTCACTGACTTGATGAAATGATCAGAATCAAAACAAAACAAAGCCCTGTGTATTCACGTTCATCTAGAGCTTGTTCCTGAGTCTCACGGGCTTACAGAGAGAGCCCTGGGGGATACTGTGGTTCAGTGGTCCTGGCTCAAGGCTGGGAGGAGGCAGGGACTGCTATTGGCTCCATTCTGATTTGTACAGATAGAGAAATATGGGACCGTCCTGCTTCACGCAGGAAGGACTCTTTCCCAGGCATCCTCATTAGAACTCCCTTTAGGCTTCAGCGGAGGTCTGGATAATGTGTCTATGCATTTGTGGGTGGGAGGCTGACAAATGCAGCTTTCAGATACCCTCCCAGATAGGCTTGCTGTTGGGTGGGCAATCATGAGTGTCTCCCACCTCCCTTTGCACAGTGTTGGGTGCTGGGCATCACAGCAGAACACAGAACCAGTACAAGTCATGGCTTCTACCCTCAGAAAGCTCTATGTCTTTAAGTGCAACCAAAATAATGGAGCTGACTGTGTCAGAAAAGAAATCAAAGGATGAAGAGACCAGTATATGCTAGAATGGGCTGAACAAACTTGGAAGAGGTGGAACAGAGCAGAACGCTTGAATGGATGGTGGAATTTTTTTTAATGGAGGAAAAATGGAGAACATTCCAAAGTAGAGGCGCAGAGAAACAAAGACTGCTGCTCACCCAGGGCACCACGGGGTGTGGGCAGCCTGGCTGTGTAGCAGGGACTTGCCAGGACAGCTCAGAAGGAGGCTCTAGGCCTCTGGGCCCTGAAAGGTGGGCAGAGAATTTGTACTGAGTGCAGATGACTTCATAACCCATTGAAAGTTTTTGAGCAAAAAGTCGAGCTGGCCCAAAGCCGTACTATTTTAGGAAGATAAATAAGTATATGGTGTGGGGGTTAGAGGAAAGAGAGTCTTAAGGAGACAGGTTAGGGGACTGTTGAGGTGACCCCCATGCAAGGGGGACAAGGAAAGGCCTGAGCAATGTTTCTAGTTAGGGCGAGGGATGGGAAGTCAGTGAAGGCTGAAGGCCTGGTAGGACTGGTTATTCAGCAGGCCTGAGCCCACGAGGATTGGCCTCTGAGAAGAGCCAAGAGGACCCCTACATGCATCCTCAGCCTTATGACCATCCTGCAAGGCCAGACAAATCTGTAGCTGCTACGAGACCCTAGAACTTGGGGATGGCCTCAACTAGAAACAGAGTAGATGGTTGCACTCTTCAAAGCCCAGGGGTCCCAGGAACATGAGTGATGAGGCTGTTTAAATTCTGCAGGCTCTGGGATGAGGCTGAACCTCTTGGAGGAAGAAGTGCCAGGGTCTTAGCCAGGGGAATGAATCAGGACTAGCTGACCATAGCCTTGGAATTTGAGAGGAAAGAGCAGGTCCAGGAGGCACCTTGACAGTCTCCCTCCAGACAGATGCTGGGGCAAAGCACAGATGTGCAGACCCTCTACATCAGGTATTATGTAGACCCTGCAACCTCATCCAGGAGGGACCTCAGGGTAAGGTGGTCCAATCCGTTCATTATATTGAAGGGAAACTGAGGCCCAGAGAGTAGGACGGACTTGCCAAAGATCATCACGACCCATCCTAGAGTTTTACTAGCAGGGAGATTCTGAGGAAAGCACCTGGAAAGCACTGGGTCTCCCTGCTGTCTTTCCAGCACTCATCTACTAGTTGGACCCCAGAAGGCTGAGCCTGTGTTTCTGCCAGCTCAGAACCCCTATGTCAAGAGATTTCTGGTCCCAGTAGGGTAAGCAATTGGCCTGTCTTCTGCAGGTGAATCCCTGTTGCTCTGGGTAGGATTTTCCCCTCTCCCTCAGGGGACACTGCTTTCTCTTTCCACTTGGCATCCTGCCAGGGCTTTACCTGGGGCAACCAGCATCAGTCCTCTCTGGGCTCCCAGAAGAAGAGGGGGCTGAGAGGGTGGCAACCAGGTCCCTGAACTCTGGGCACCAGTATCATCCCATGACCTTGAGGAATGAAACTTGTTTCCTGGCACTGAGAGAAAGAACTGTGACAGTCCAGAGACTTCTCTGGGACCCAGGTGGCCTGCTCTTGCTGAGTATTGGGAAGCTGGGGCTCAGATACACCCCTTGGGTACCATAGCTCACAACAGAGTTCAGATCTGCTAGGCTGGAACTTGGCATAGTCAATGTATTCACAAATCACAGATTTTTTATTTTATTTTATTTTTATTTTATTTTACCGAGTCTCACTCCGAAGCCCAGGCTAGAGTGCTCTGGCATCATAGCTCACAGCAACCTCAAACACCTGAGTTCAAGCTATCCTCCAGCCTCAGCCTCCTAATTAGCTAGGACTATATGTGCCTGCCACGAAATGAGCTAATTTTTTTTCACTTTTTAGTAGAGACAGGGTCTTGCTCTTACTCAGCCTGGTCAAGAACTCCTGATTGCTCAAGCAATCCACCTGCTTCAGCCTCCCAGAGTGCTAGGATTACAGGTGTGAGCCACTGTACCCAGCCAAATCCCAAATTTTAATAATAAAGACCAGGAAATTGGAGCACTAGCTACACATTTTATGTGGGTAAATAACCTAAATTATTTTTAGTTAATTAATTTTTTATGATACATAATATTTTTATAGACTTATGGGGTACGTGTGATATTTTGTTGCATGTATAGATTGTGTAATGATCAGGTCAGGGTATTTAATACCCATCATCTCAAGCATTGTCATTTTGATGTGTGGAGGACATTTCAAGTCCACAGTTCTAGCTATTTTGAGATACACGATACAGGTATATGGTTGTTAACCATAGTCACCCTAATCTATCAAACAGCACAATTTGTTCTATCTGGCTCTTCATATCCATTTACCAACCCCTTTTATCCCCCACACCCCATGTCTTTCCCAACCTCTGGTAACTAGCATTCTACAAGTATTCTCTACCTCCAGGAGATCAACTTTTTTTAGCGTCCACACATGAGTAATTACTTACAGTATTTCTTTCTGTGCCTGGCTTATTTCACTTAACATAATGTTTTCAGTTCCATCCCTATTACTGTAAATGACATGATTTCATTGTTTTTTATGGCAAATAGTATGCCACAGTGTAAATATACCATATTTTCTTTATCTATTCATCGGTTAATGGACACTTAAATTGATCCCAGATCCTTGCTATTGTGAATAGCCGCCATAAACAATGAGGGTATAGAGGTATCCCTTTGTTACACTGATTTCCTTTCCTTTGGAGGAATACTCAGTAGCGGGATTTGGCTGGATCATATGGTAATTCTATTTTTAGTTTTTTTGAGAAATCTCTATACTATTTTCTGTAATGGCTATACTAATTTACATTCGCATCAACAGTGTATAAGAATTTTCTTTTGTGTATCCTTACCAGCATCTGTTATTTTTTGGTTTTTTGATACTAGACATTCTGACTGTGGTGAGATGATAGCTCATTGTGGTTTTGATTTGCATATCTGATGATTAGTGATGTTGAGTATTTTGTACCTTTGGCCATTTGAGAGATGACTGTTTAACTAATTTGCTCACTTTTAATGGAATCTTTTGGAGTTTTTTGCTGTTGTTTGAGTTCCTTGTAAGTATATTCTGCACATTAGTTCCTTGTCGGATGAATAGTTTGCAAATACTTTCTCTCATTCAACAGGTTGTTTCTTCACTCTGTTGATTGTTTTCTTTGCTGTGCAAAACTTTTTTAGTTTAATATAGTTCTATTTATCTATTTTGGGTTATATTGCCTGTGCTTTGGGGGGTCTTGGCCATAACATCTTTGCCCCTACCAATGTCCTGGAATATTTCTCCTTTGTTTTCTTCTAGTAGTTTTTTGTTCGGGGGTCTTATGTTTAAGTCTTTATTCTGTTTTGAGTTGAGTTTTGTATATGGTGAGAAATAGGGGTCTGGTTTCATTTTTCCATATAAATATACAGTTTTCCCAGCACCATTTATTGAAGAGGGTGTCCTTTCCCCAATATATGTTCTTGGCACCTTTCTCAAAATAAGTTGGCTTGTAAATTCATGGGTCTATTGCTAAGTTTTCTCTTCTGTTCCATTGGTCTGTGTGTCTATTTTTATGTCAGCAGCTTGCTGTTTTGGTTACCATAACCCTGTAATATATTTAGAAGTCAGGAGTGTGATGCTTTGTTCTTTTTACGCAGGATTTCTTTGGCTATTTAGGCTATTTTTCATGTGCATAGAAATTTTAGGATCTTTTTCTGTTTCTGGGAAAAATGTAATTAATTGGTATTGTGATAGGGATCACATTGAATAGGTAGATTGCTTTGGGTAGCACTATATATGATTATCTTAACAATATTCATTCTTTCAATCCACAAGAACAAAATATATGTCCATCCGTCTGGTTTTGTCTTCTTCAATTTCTTTCATCCATGTTTTGTAGTTTTTCTTGCTAGAGATCTTTCACCTCTTTGGCTAAATTTATTCCTAGGTATCTTTTTTGTGGCTATTGTAAATGAGATTGCCTTCTTGATTTCTTTCTTTTTCACTATTAGTACATAGGAACATTGCTGATTTTTGTATATTAATTTTACATCCTGCAACTTTGACAACTTTTTTAGTAGATCTAAGAGGTTTTTCTAATGGTATCTTTAGGTTTCTTTAAATATAAATTATGTCATTTGCAAACAGGGACAATTTGACTTTCTGTTTTAAATTTGGATGCCTTTTATGTCTTTCTCTTGCCTGATTGCTCTGACTGGGACTTCCAGTACTATATTGAATAGGAGTGATGAAAGTGGGTATCTTCATCTTCTTTCTGTTCTCAGAAGAAAGGTTTTAAAATATTCCCCATTCAGTATGATGTTAGCTGTGGGTTTGTCATATGTGGCCTCCATTTTCCTTTTGTGTCTAGATTGTTGGGAGTTTTTTTTTTAAAATCATATAAGGATGTTAAATTTTATCAAATGCATTTTCTGCATCTATTGAGATGATCATATGGATTTTGTCCTTCAGTCTATTGATGTGATGTGTTTACAGATTTGTGTGTGCTGAGAATGCTCTTGCATTCCTGAGATGTATGCCATTCAATCATATTTTATCTTTTTGAGGTGCTGTTGGGCTTAGTTTACTAGTATTTTGTTGAGGATTTTTGTGTCTATATTCATCAGAGATTATTGCCCTGTGGTTTTCTTTTTGTGTATGTCCTTGTATGGTTTTTGTGTTGGGGTAATGCTGTCCTCATAAAATGGGTTAGAAAGCATTTCTCCTCTTCTATTTCTTGGAATGGTTTGAGGAGAATTGGTTTTAACTCTTCCCTACGAGTTTGATAGAATTTGGCAATGAATTTGGGGATTTTCGTTGTTGCAAGACTTATTATTGTTTTGAACTCATTACTTGTTATCAGTCTGTTCAGATTTTCTATTTCTTTATGATTCAATCTTCATAGGTTGTATATGCCCAGGAATTTATCCATTCTCTCTAGATTTTCCAGCTTATTAGCATATAGTTGTGCATAGTAGTCTCTGATATTTTATATTTCTTTGCTATCAGTTATAATATCTTTTTCAGGTATAATTTTGTTTATCTGGGTCTTCCTCTTTTTTTAATTTAATCTAGCTAGAAGTTAATAAATTGTTGCTTATCTTAAAAAAACTTTTTGCTTTGTCAGTTCTCGTACCTATACCCCATAGGTTTGGGCATGCTGTTTTTCTATTTTCATTTGTTTCAAGAAAATGTTTTGATTCATTCCCAGTTTCTTCATTGACCCAGTGGTCAATCAGGAGCATGCTTTTTAATTTTGATGTACTTGTACAGTTTCCAAAGTTCCTTTTATTGTTGGTTTCTTGTTAATAGTTTCATTTCATGGTAATCTGAGAAGATACTTGCTATGATTTCAGCTTTTAGAAATTTGTTAAGACTTATTCTACTTCCTAACATATAGTCTATTCTGAAGAATGTTCCATATAGTAATGTTAAGAATGTGTATTCTGAATGTTGGATGAAATATTCTGTAAATGTTTGTTAGGTCCATTTGGTCCAAAGTGCAATTTAAATTCAATGTTTCTTTGTTGATTTTCTGTCTACATATATCCAATGCTAAGAATGGAGTATTGAAGACCCCAATATTATTGGAGTCTATTTCTCCTATACATATAGTGTTTACTTTATGTAACTGGGTACTTGGATGTTGGGTGTACATATATTTAGAATTGTTATATCCTCTTTCTGAATTGATCTCATTATCATTATATAATGATCTTCTTTGTCTCTTTTTACTGTTTTTGACCTAAAGTCTGTTTTCTCTGATATAAGTGCAGCTATTCTTGCTCACTTTTGGTTTCTGTTTGCATGGGATATTCTTATTCATACATTTACTTTCAGTCTATATGTATATTTACAAGTGAAGTGAGTTTCCTGTAGCCAGCCTACCTACAAAAGCAGGTCATTAAAAAAAAAAAATCCATTCAGTCAGTGTCTATCTTTTATGTGAAAATTTTAATCTGGTTACATTGCAGGTTATTGTTGATATGTGAAGACTTACTCCCATCATTTTGTTAATTATTTTCTGGTTGTGTTATATAACCTTTGTTCTTTTCTTTCTAATTGTTTATCATTGTGGTTTGGTGATTTTCTGTAGTGATAACATTTGCATTTTTTCTTTTCCTCATTTGCATGTCTGCTCTACCTGTGAGTTGTATACTTTTGTGTGTTTTAATGATGGTAGATATTGTTGCTTCACTTGCAAGTGTAGGGTTTTCTTAAGCATTTCCTTTAGGGCCAGTCTAATGGTGACAAATTCTCTTGGTTTTTGCTTGTCTGGGAAAGTCTTAATTTCGCCTACATTTATGATGGATAACTTTGCTGGATATAGTATCCTTGTCTGACATTTTTTTTCTCTTACCACTTTAAATATATCATCCTATTCTCTCCTAACCTGTAGGATTCTGCTGAGAAATGTATTGTTAGTCTGATAGTCTCTTCACTTATAAGTGATTAGACAATTTTCTCTTGGTGTTTTCTAACTTTTGACAGTTTAACTGTAATGTGCCAGGGAAAAGAACTTGTTGGAATGTATCTATTGGGAATCTCTAAATTTCATGTATCTGGATCCCCAAATCCCTTGCTAAATTTGGAAAGTTTTCAGCTATTATTTTGTTAAATAAGTTTTCTATATCATTGAACTTTTCTTCATCTTCTGGAATATCCAAAATCCAAATATTTGGTCATTTTATGGTGTCTTTTACATCACATAGGTTTTATTTGTTCTCTTTTTATTCCTTTTTCTTTTTTCTTTCTGACTGAATTATGTCAAGAGACATGTTTTCAAGCTGATATTCTTTCTTCTGCTTGATCTAGTGTATTGCTGAAGCTTTCAATTATATTTTTATTTTATTCACTGAATTCTTTAGTTCTAGGATTTCTTCTTGGTTCTTTACTATGATATGTATCTCTCTGGTGAATTTCTCACTCATATTTGGAATTATTTATCTGATTTTTTTGTATGGTTTATCTGAGTTCTCTTATATTTTACTGAGCTCGTTTAATATCTCTACTTTGAATTATTTTTCAGGAATTACATATATTTCCTTTTTGTGGGACCTGCTGTTGGAGAATTATTATGTTTCTTGGAGTTGTCATATTTTCTTACTTTTTCACGTTTCTTTATGTCCTTTCATTGATCTCTGCACATCTGATGTAATAATTGCCTTTTCCAATTTTTTGGATTAACTTCCATAAAGGAAGATATTTTATTGTAGAAGTATCTATGGTGTTGGTTGGGTAGGACACTTCAGCTTTGATTCTAGGTACATACAGTAGTATAGTCTCTGTATGATTTCTTCAGCCATAAACACCATCAGTGGTATCTGTGATTTCCTCAGTGGTTTAAGCTATGGTTGTTAGAAGAGGCCATGGTGAGGTTTTACCAGGGACTGGGATGCCAATTGGGTCAGTCCTTGGGACCCAGTGGTGGTAGCTGTGGCTGACCATGCCTGTGCTTAGACCCCCCCCCAGACAACATATGGGGGCACTGATGTTAGTAGGTCTAGGTGGGCCAGTTCTTGGGCCTCCAGGCAGTTGCTCAGGTGCCAGTAGTAGCAATGGTGAGCCAGGTAGGTGGGTGAATCCTTGAGACCCTGAGCAACACACATGGTATTGGCAATGATAGTGGTAGTGGCAGGACAACTATTCAGCTACCAGTTGGCACTAACTGGTGGGAGTGGTGGCTATGATGGACTGAGCAATCCAGGCCTCCTGGTGGCTTATGCAGGTAGGTGCTGGCAATAGTAGTGGCAGCTGAATGGGTGGGCCCATCATCAGACCCTATGAGGAATGCTTAGGAGCCAGAGGAGGTAGACAAGGTGGGGAGATTCCCAGGACCCTACGTGTCATGATTGATCAGTGGAGGAAGTGACAAGCAAGGAGAGCCTGTTCTCAGATTCCCCTATGGTACACATAGGTATAGGTTATGGTGGGCAGGACAGGGCAAGTACCAGGCCTCTGAATGGCATATTAGGGGGCTGGCAGCTATAGCCATATTGAGATTCCTATTAGGCTTTCTGGTGATGTGTATTTGTGTCTGGAGTGACCAATGGGGCAGGGCAATCCTCAGGCCTCCAGGTAGTATGCTAGGCTACTAGGGAGACAGTGCCAAGGCTAGTGGGCAGGTCCTAAGGTACCCCACCATGATGCCATAGGCATAGGCTGTGGGGAGCAGAGACAGGTGATCCCTAGGCCCTGGACAGTGTGTTCAGATGGCAGTGAAAATGGCAGTGGCAATGGCAACAGGAGGCATATGAAGCCTGTCCTCAGGATGTATGCAAGTGCACAGTGACATGCTGCTGTGGGGGTAGGGTTGCTATCAGTGATAGCAGCCCCAGGCAGTTAGGTTTCAGGATCTGAGATGCACACACTTTGGCTTCCTTTGTCCTAGGGCAATCTCTGTGGTGCACATCACTGCCTTTTCCCCAGTGTGCAGGATGCTTTATGTGCTAGACTACTTGGGAGCCTGCTTGCTCCACTGGGTCCAGCCTGTATCTTGCAGCTGCAGCCCTCTGAGGGGATTTCGGTGGGGATCCAGGGATGTGGAGATGCAGGAGCTGTCAGGTCTGGGGCAGGATGCAGTCTGTTGGGGGCTGGGTTCCCAAAATGGCACTGTCCTGTAGATGCCTGGGTCCTGGGACATAGCATGGCGGGGTGGGGAGTTGGAGGTGGGAGGAGGTGGTAGGTATGATGTACTCAGTGTAAGCGCCTTCTCTGGAGCAATGCTGTTGCTCAGACTCCAGGGAGCTCCCTATACCAGTCTTAGGACACAAGGAGGTCGAGGGACTCTTCCATAACTAAAATTGCAAGTGTCTGCCCTAAAAATGCATCCCCCTGGGGATGTCTCACTTACCCTTTCCCCGCACTGGGGTGACTCTCCAGACTCCTGGATGATTTTGACCAAGCCTTCTAGCTCACCTTCCTCAGTGATTCAAGTGTTCCCTGTCACTTCTCTGCTGAATTCTAGCATTCTCTCTTAGATGTTCTCTTTAACCTTTAAAGTTTAAACTTTAAGGTTTAAAGTGTGGTCATCTGCTTCCTATTTCTGTTCTTCCTTGTGGAGAAGACAGGTGTCTAGTGCCTCTACTTAGCCACCTTGCAGCTCCTCCTTACCTGAAAAATAGTTTTTAATTTCGATGCCTGGACCCCACATCCAGAGGTTCTGACTATCCTGGTGTGGGATATGACCTAAACCTCATGATTTTTAAGGCCAATGTCAAACGAGAATCCCTGAATTAGAGAAATTGATTCTATATTACAGGAAATCAAAATATTCTATTTTTTATAGTTTCATCTCGGTTCATCCATTGATTTTAATTTGCTTTCTGCTTCCTTTGAAGGACCAACCTTCCCATTTCCATCTACTCTGTCCCAATTCCCCCTAGATTCTGGTGTAGATGTAGTCTACACCAGATGGCCCAAACAGATTCAGTAAGGCTCAATCAGCCAATGAACAGTGAAAGAAAAAATACCATCCATGGTGCTCATTAAAGATGACAAGGTAGACTTTCTTCAGGGCCATCATGTTAGGTGTAGGGACTTCCATAATGGGATTTTATAACAGGAGAGAGAGAGTGGAATCAACTCTGAATATAACAATGAAAAGTGGGAATGCCTAGCCAAAGAACACGGTGGGAGTCAACAGATGGAAAATTACTAAGTGGAAACTTCTGGGGTAAAGGGAATTCTGGCTACACCAGCCTAACAGAATTGATGGTGAAGGCACGCCAGGGTGATCAGATATCACCTCAGTGATGGTGGAGGATGAGGAACCTGATTAGGTATGGAAGGTGTCAGATAGTGAGAAAGAGTAAACTGACTCAGAAGGGTTCCTCCCCAAATTGGACAATATAGGGGCAAACCTCCACGCCTGAAAGTCAGGGCTGAGTTCAGGGAGCTGCACAGTTTGGGCGTGGAGAGAATCTTTGTCAGTTTCAAAACCTTGGACTTTCTCTGAAGCTACTGGAAAAGAAAAACTCTCTTTCTCCTGGACTGGAAACTGGTAACCTCTAGGCCTGGAGTTTCTGGAACAACCTCAGAGACAGGGTAATCCGGAAATGACACCAACACAGGCAGAGCAGAGAGAAAGAACAGGAACAACTCACTGATGACATCATCTGAGTGCCTGGGCCTAGTCCTGCTGGAAGCTAGAGTCTCCTGATTTTACTGTTACTAAGCCAAAAAAAAAAAATTGCAGGTTTTGTTTAATCTACTTGATCTGAGTTTGTCAGTTGCACATATTAGAGTTCTGTCTGTTGCAAGAATGTTTCTCAAAACTTTAAAAGTAAGCTTTTATAGATGTAAAGTTTTCTTTTTTCCTTTGTGTATGTTCTGCCTAAATAGGTTGGTGGGAGCAACTTAATAACCAAAGCCAGGCAGTATTTTAGATTTAAATAGAGCTGGCTCTCCAATACCAATCTCACAGGTTTCCGGTGAGGATCACATGAGATAAAACTTACCACATGAGTGGTCCAATGGGCTATCATACACAAAATTTAGTTTTACTGTTGCTACTGTATTTGTTATACAGGGTGTCCATCAAGTTCATGTGCAATTTAAAATTTACAACTATTTTGTAAATACAGGTAGACACCTGGTTTGGTTTTCTTGAGAAGAGCTGTCAGCTGCGTTTCAGTGTGGGTGGGGGCAGTGACCACCTCTTGTTATCCCTCTTAGTTATGCAAATTTTCAGAACAACAGCCCTGGGGAAACGGTGTACCAGACCTTCTATTTGATGTGGCAAAGACAGATGATCCCATAGGTGTCCAGAACTATAGAGAGTGGGATAATCAATTTGCAGAAAGTTCCTAGAAACCTTTCTGGGGGGACTTGAACTGAGAGCCCAACTTCTTCCCTCTGAGACCCGGCGTTGGTACCTCTGGCCAAGGTCCAGTGCTAGAGAAACATAAGAAGAATCTTGAAACAAAGGTACAGTGAGAGCCATGGTAGACCTGCTGTACAGAATGATGAAGCAGAAATGGGGGAAATGGTTCTGGGTTTAGGACACAAGGCCCCTGGAGCCTGCTATAACCACCTCTCCTAGGGAAGGCCTCCACCTTGCAGAAGCAGCTGTGTACGAAGGACCTGGTCCCTCCCTGCCATGGTGGCAAGAAAACTGTAGCTGCACCACAGTAATAGTGACTATTACAGCACTACGCTAAGCACATTTATATCAACATCTCATTTAACAATCCCAACAATCCTATGGGCTTATCACCATTATTAACCTTAGTTTACAGATGACAAAGCAGGGGTAGGAAAGATTAAGCCTTTACCCAAGGGATTCTGACTCAGAGCACACATACCCTGCCACTCCTAGGCCATTGCCCTGTGGACAGTCTGGCAAGCACTTCCCGCCCTCTGCCTCTGCCCCCGCATGGCAGGCAGCTCCGCTGGAGCATATTCTCACCCCAGCCCAGGTTGGGGAGAGGGGGAGGGCAGCACTGTGACTTTGAGGGCCTTGCCAAGTTGGGGTCAAGCCATAATACTAGAGAAATAGGATCATCTACACCCCCGCTATAGTTTGAATGTATCTCCCAAAAACCCTGTATTGGAAACTTAATCCCTAATGCAACAGTGTGGTTCCATCTTGAAGGCTTCTCCTTCATAAATGAGTTAATGTCTTTTACAATAAAGGTCTTGAGGCTGCAAGTTCAATCTCTTGCTCTCCAACTCTCTCACTCTTGCTTGCTCTCTTGCCCTTCTACCTTCTGCCCTGGGATGATGCAAGAAGTAGGCCCTCGCCAGGTGTGGCCACCTGATCTTGGACTTCCCAGACTTCAGAATCACAAGTATAAACTTCTATTGTTATATTTAGTCAATCTGTGACATTCTGTTATAGCAGCACAAAACAGACAAAGAAAACCCCAAAAGGTCTACCACTTGGGCAGCCATTCCATGGTGGATGTCAGAGAGGACTAATGTTGTGCTTAGGAAGAGCTCCTCTGCCCCACACAACTTCTCCACACCAACTAGAGCACCTCTCCTGCCAGGACAATGCAATAGATCATGGCAAAAACTATCTTTCTTTTCTTCCTGTATCACTTCTCCTTCCCTCCCTTTTTTTCTTTCATTCATTCCTTTCTTTTCTTTCTTCCTACAGAAATGTCCCACCAAGTATTAGCAGGACATGGCTACCAGCTAGAGATTATATCTCCCAGCCTCCTCTGTAGCTAGATATACCCACGTGACTATGACTTTGACCAGTGAGACATGAGCAAAATTATGTGTGTCACTTTGGAGTCTTAGCTTAAAAAGATTGGGCTTCTATTTCCCATCCCCTTTCCTTATCCTTTCTGGTTGGGAAAGAGCAAGAAATAGAATTTGCCTTGGACCTAGAGGTAGAACCCACATATTCAGGATATACCTTGTCATCCCTCTATTGTGGACATCTGGACTTTTATGCATAAGGTAAATAAGCATCTGAAGCTTCTGTCTTATATAGAATAAGTCACAATAATTTTTGGTCTGTTTGTCTATGGACTAACTACTATAATGTTCAAGCTCACCGGGATGTCCAACTCCTTAAAAACAAACCAAAACCACTTGCGGCACATGGAGATTCCTAGGCAAAGATTTTGATGGGGGAGGAAGGGCTTGAGGGAGGACTTCCTGGAAACAAAAGCCAAGTGGCTTTTATTAATGGCTCATACCTCTAATCTCAACTTTGGCAGGCCAAGGTGGAAGGATCACTGGAGAGCAGGAGTTTGAGACCAGCCGAGACACTACCTCTACAAAACATAAACAAATATATATTTTTAATTAGCCAACATAGTGGCATGCACCTATAGCCCCTGTTACTTGGGAGGCTGAAGCAGGAGGATTGCTTGAGCCCAGGAGTTTAAGGCTGCAGTGAACTATGACTGTGCCGCTGCACTCCAGCCTGGGTGACAGAGCAAGACCTTGTCTCTTTAAAAAAAAGAAAAGAAAAGAAAAGAAAAGTGTTGGCCATCATCATAAGGAGAGTTATTAGTTAGGATAGAGTAGATTGTGTTGTGCTAACAAACAACAGCTAATGCTCTATGGGCTTAAGGCATAAATGCCTATTTATTTTTTATTTGTTAAAATTTTAAAATTGTTTGTTAAAATTTTTTTCATATTAAGGGGGTACAAATGTTTTTGTTATATAGATAGCTTTTATAATGCTTTAGTCAGGGCTATCGATGTGCCCATCACCAGAATAGTGTTCATTCTGCTAATTAAGTTGGTCTTTACCTCTATTTTTTTTACATTTATTTCCTATTCATGCAAAATCGAGCACAGGTCCAGGTGACTCTTTAGGTCTTTAAGGCCACCCTCCCTGTGGTAACCCAGTGACCTGAGCTCCTTCAGTCTTTGGCCCTGCATTCTTAACATGAGGCCTCCTCTGAAATTGCTGCAAAGGGAAAGGACAGCACCAAGATGCCCACTCCCCTCTTGGTTAAATGCTTCACCCTGGCGGGGACGCATGTCACTTCTATTTACAACCCACTGACCAGAGCTGGACACACAGCTCTGCCTAACTACGAGGAGACAGAGCAGTGTTGTCCTCCTGGTGCCAAAATAAGAGCACAGCTGGATACAGACAGCCACTGGCAGTCTCCCCCACAGGCGCCTCTCCAATCACACAGGCCATGTGCTCACCCCAGGGCCAAGTGCTCAATGAATCGGGCAAAGTGATGAGGTGGGGCAAAAAGCCTGGAGACAGGGAAGAAGAGGGGAGAGAAAGAGGCGGGAAGAAAACTTAGAGGCAGAAATTACATCCAGAACCCAAAGCCAGGAGCCCCCAGGGTCTAACCAGTGTATGCTAGAGCTGGGTTGTACAGTAGCTTATGAGTGTTGTTGGTACATTTTCAGGAATTTTGCAAATAAGTTAAACATAATGTTTATTAAAAAATAAAATTATATAATTCTAAATTATGTCAAAGACAAAGATAATAAATACACCCACCACTTCCTAATTCTCTTACCATGTGGTAGTACTATTTATGTTCTTGAAATTATTTCTATCAATTATAGCATCTTCCCAACTCTGTGTCCAGTGATGTGATTTGGTAACGGGTGATTTCCATGGAAATCAGCAAATGCTACAAATCAGATCTTTTGTCCCCTAGAGATCTGGTAAAACATTTGTCAGACTGAGACTGGCCTTCCTTTCCCAGTATATCTAAACCGGGAGTTGCAGTGGAGCCCGTGATGTGTTCTGCCCTCTCTGGAGCAGCGCTGGGGCAGGACATTTCCATTTGTCACCAGAGACCGGTTGAGAGCAGGTAGTTTAGGAAGTACTGCTGGGGGAGTTTTCCCTTGGGAGTTCCGATGGGAATGGGCTGCGGGGTCAGCAACCCTAAATCATAGCATTTTGCAAACACAGACATTCCCTCCCATGTCTGCAAAGCATGGCCCTCACTCAGAAGCCCACACCATTGTTTGGTTCCAAGGAACCAAAGGCTGGTGCTGAATAGTAATTATCACCTGCCAGGAGCCTATTGACCAGGAAGACTGCCTGCTGCCTGTAACTCCTGGTAACAGGAGGGCCCTTCTGGGAGCCATCCTTGCACTGGGTCCTCAGTGAGGAAAATGCTCTCTTGAAGCATTTTCACTGGGTCTCAAAGACAGAGGCTACTGGATCTAAAGCCATGGCTGGCAGTGTGAACTGTCAGAAGACTGGGTTTATTTGGCCAGCTCCGAATCTAGCTGTGAGCACGTGGGGGCTTCTTTTTATAGCCACGGTAACAATTCTCCTTACACTCACTACTTCGTTTTCCGCTAAAGCCCTCTCTCCTCCCCCTCTGTACCCCGCTCAGCCATTACTGGCCACTTACCTCCAATGCTCAGGGCCCCTTTGAAAGCACTATTAGATGTCTGGATGTTTTATGGCTCTCTGGGCTTCTGACTCCACGGACTGCATTACTCTAAAAGCTGGACAGTAAGATGCAATTGCAGAAGAGAAAGTTGGAGGGGGCAGTGCGTGAGCTTGCTGTTTAATGTGTGAATATATTATACCACATGAATGGAAATGCTACGCTAGCAATTTTTTCTTCTTCATAGGTTTCTGATTTTTTAAAAATCAATTAGCATGTTTCTAGTTATATTAATTCATATAACTCAGGGTCTTCAGTCTTTTAGAGAATTCCTCTTCTCCAGCAGCCAATTAAACTTGCTCAGGCTCCCCTCCCATGGACCATGGAAAATGTTCTGCCCTGTCCAAGATTTCTGAGGGACCCCAAAGGGCTTCACATTCTCCTGCTTGCCTTACCCAAATTCCCGATCCCTCTGAATTCTTGATCTTCTATTGTCACCTGCCTTTTGAGTAACCACTTCATGACATTCTTTATTTTCTAAACTCAACTAACATAAGGTTTTCCACGCAAGCAGACCTTTTCTAAAGGTCTAGGACTTCCTGAGGGAGGTACAGGGGAGCACCAAGCAGGCAGCAGCCCACAGTAGAATTGTAGAACCCTTGGCTCTTACAGGCCTGTGCCATAAGCCATAAGGAGGTCTCAGTGGCCATCCTTTTCCCTGGGCCCAGTATTTGACATTCCTTGGGCCTGTTCTTTTTCTTAGTCTCTTGCTTCTAGATCTTTCTCCCATCAAGGGCCTTGGATACTCTCTCTGCTTGTTTGTCAGCACAAAACTAGTGGCTTTTTCAGAGTAAGCTAGCCCTCTTTGGTTTCCTCTTTTTCCATAGACCATCCCATTCATATGGAAAGGGTATATTATAGACTATCTTAACCAAGAGGGACAGCCACCTCTTGCAGCCATCCTGGCCTAAAACCTCTAGCTACAGAAACACAGGAAGATATTTCAAAATGTTCAGTTTTTTAAAATTTACCTAAGAAATGCCTGAAAATATATATTGCTGTTAAAAAAAAAAAATTCAAAGCACACAGAACAATCACACTTTCCTAAACACTCCTTGTAATCCCAGTTCTCCCCCAGCAACGGCCACTGTTACTTCAAGGTGTAACCTTCCAGGCTATTTTTGATGCATTTACACGTGTATGGAAATATATGTATACACTCACACACACACATATAGTTTTAATTTGCACGAGATGTTTGTTTTATACCAATAAAATCATAGATGTTCTGCTTTTTCATTGATAACAATCTGGGTTTTAGATGCCTTCACGCTAACATTGTTTGGGAACAGCAGTGCTCAGTGAGAAAACCACCCATTTTCAGGGTGAAGGTTAAATTATGAGCCACAGTGCAGAAAAGAGTTGCAGTTCAGCCAGCAGCTAGGACTTACGGAGGCAGGCAAGAGCGAGGGTCAGAAGCTACTGCCCCTACGCTGACAGGCTATGCTTGGCCCCCATGTCCTTCGGCAGACTCAGAGTTGGCCCCTTTTCCACAGGGGCCAGGACTCCTGACTTGCCACCTTCACTCCTCTCCACACCCACCAGGCCTGGCTCTGGAGTAAAGTACAGAATGCCCCACTCCCTTCTTCACAGATCCTCATGACAAGCCCATGAGCCCTTTGGATTTAAGAGATTCACTGTTGCTCTCTCTGGAGACCTCGAGCCAGGACCAAGACTCTCAGTGTAGGCAGTGGGTTCCTGGTCTGTAGGTCCTAACTCCCTTGAGATAGGACTCCTGGAAAGGTGTTTGCCCTACCCTGACTGCAGAGTTTCTCTAAGTGGTGGGGCCCCACAGTCAGCAAAAGGTTCAAGTAGGCAGTTTGTATTTCTGAAGCCTGCAGGGCTGAGCCATCCTGTGTGTCTTGGATCAGTCCAGCCCTGAAATGGCTACTTGGGGAATGTTTTCTCAGGCCCGGCTGCTCCAATGCTGCAGGCTACGCTCAGTGCTAATGTAAAACGCTGGCAGGATGGTGGGCAGGGAGCAGGAGCAGAAGCCAAAGGGTGGCTGGGCCAGGCTAGGAGGCCCATTCAGCTTCATCCCCTGGGCTCAGGAAACACCCAACAAGAACACCTTGGAGAGCAGGTCCAGGGTGGAGGCAGCAGTGGGGTCACCAGAGCTGGTCAGACCTGGAGATGTTCTCACCCATGGTGGGCTGGCCTGTTGCTGAAGCAGAGTAATGTTAAGCAGGGCCAAGATGATTACTGAAAAGTGGTACAAAGGGTCAAGACTGAAGATGAGCCGGAGTGAGCCTGCTCCCTGGTGCAAAGCTCTGGCACAGCCTACCTGTGTGCTGCTGCTGCTGCTGGGCTTCTGCGCGGTCCTCACTTCTTTTGTCCCTGACTCATCACCCTGGTTTATGACTGTCAGTTGTCTAGCTTGTGCCTTCCTCCCTGGCTGACCGGTAGGTGGGTAGAGATAGTGGCTCAGCACCATAGCCATGCATGTTCAGTAGGGCTGTGCCTTCCTCGGGACTGCAGGGGAGGGGCCCAAAGCATACATAGTCTGTGGAGCCCAGCAGCTGCCAGGGTTAGTAGTCCTGAGGCTGGGCTCAGACCTCATTTCAGAACATGGCATTGGGCAACCTGCACGTGTTGGTGCATCAGACTGTAGCTAAGGGACCTGGGATGGTGGGGATGAAGGATGAGCACCCTGCTTCCTGCCAACAGACCCAGACTCCTCACCACTCTCTTGCTTTATGCCTGGCCAATGACCTCTCAAGACTGTCTGTGCATTACCTGAGGTTACATGTGTGTCATCATGGAGGCCCTGAACCAAATATCACTTTCTCAGCGAGACGTTTCCCAGTCACCCTAAAAAAGTTGCCCCCTCCAGCTTCCCTGAATAACACCAACATGCTTTACTGTGCTCATGCTGCTTAGAATCATCTAAAATGATTAATTGACGTTGTCGGTGGTTATCTCACCAACTACGAGAAAAGCCCCACATCTGTCTTATTCCCTCTTGTAACACCAGTGTACCACATGAGGGAGGAATTAAGGAAGGATGGATGTGGAGGAGAGGACGCAACCAGTAATGCCCACCCCAATACCCAAGAGCAGGAATCAGTGAGTTCTGGGAACATCCTGACCACGGCCACCCATCAAGATCTTTGTAAAGAGTGGTACTAACTCATCCACCAGAGCTGCTAATACAGGCCTTGCCTAACTCAAAGGAAGAGAGAGGATTGTAGGAGAGCGGACAGTCCATTATAATGAGTCAGAATTTGAGTTGTTTTCACATACCCACAAAAAAATTTTTTTTGGAAACTGATGTTCACAGTGATTTTCCCCGTGACTGGCCATGGCATTGGTGATATTAGTCTCAGCCCTGGCTAGAAGCGGAGAACCAAAAATGGGCTCAGCCCAGTTGCTGAGTTCCTGATTTCAATGAAGGCAGGAGGTAAGGGGAACTTTGGGAATTTCCCTCAGACCCCTGGGATTTTTTAAAGCATAAAAACTGTCACATACCCAAACACGCACACACAGGAAAAAAAAGAAATAAAGAAAGCAGAAATCCGCTAAGTCTTTTTCCTTTCTCAAGACCCCATGACAGCATGACCTTCTTGAGGTCACTGCCTGCCATGATGTGAGGTGCCCGGGCAGGGGCAGCAGGCACCCTCTGTGAACAGAGGGTCATGTTAGCTCCTCACCTTGACTTTCCCTGGCCTTCCTTTCCAGGATCCGATCCCTTCCAGGGTCTCAGGGGAGCTGCTCTGTAAAAAGGAAAGTTCTTTTTCTGTTTCTAATCGAAGGCTGGCATTCAAGCCAAAGGAAGGAGATATTAATACAAATGGATGAAGATTGCCCCTCTGCGCTTTGTAAATTCCACACCACCTCTTGTTTCGCTGCTGCGGGCCTCGGTTTTAAGGCGTGCCCAGCCAGAAATGAAAACCTTTCATCAGTGCAGAAGCAAGGCCTCAGTACCGCTGTGTTTGGGCTACAGAACCAAGGTAGAACGGTTTATTTTAGGGTATTGCCAAGAGTTAGAGCTGTGGCTACGATTTAAGAGCAAACTCAATTACATTCACCTCTTCGCTTCTTACAAATCAGAAACAACATGTTAGGCCACAATTCATCCTGCTGATATTTTGTTACGTATTTATTTAGTTCAAGAGAGGTAACTTAAGTTAAATCCATTCAGTGGACGGTCAGTTATGAGAGGAGGAAAATAAACTGTTACCAGAGGGACTTTTCGTGCAAGCACACGCAGGCACGCACACACAAGCACAGATGGAAGTAAACACACGCAGAACTATAACACGTCAAACAGAAACATGTCGTTCAGGATGAAAACGCATCCTGTGAGCTACAGGAGAAGGTTCTTTAAAATAATGGAAATAGAATCAATTTAAATATAAATTTTCAAATATTTTCTCACAGGGTAAAATCAAAATATAATAGAGTAGTACTATATGTGGCTAGAACTTCTGGAAGCTTAGCCTCATATTCAACAGATTATTTATGATGATTTGCTGTGTGCCTTACTGGGTATTATTTCTACTGAGAGGTAAAGAACGTAGACCCAGGGCAGTGCCTGTGGCTCAAAGGAGTAGCGCACCGGCCCCATATCCCATATGTGGGAGGTGGCAGGTTCAAACCTAGTCCTGGCCAAAAACTGCAAAAAAAAAAAAAAAAAAAGAATGTAGACCCATACTAGCTTGAATGAAATCCTGGGGACAGGACAAGGAACTGTGCTGGATATTACAGCAGAGGCTGACAGTAGAAAGAAAACGAACTAAGGAGAAGTTTATAGGGAGAATGACCAGAAGTTTCCTGAGCAAATAGATTGAGAGAGAAAAGTAGGTACCAATAAGGTATCACTAACTGATGAGGAAAAATTAAAATGTTGAAAATATTTGTTGTATGAATGAATGAACCAATGGTTAAAAAGCCATACCAGAAGGTGTTAGAAAGGAGGGGACTCATCTAGTGACTTGGCTGGATGGCAAAAGCCACTTTCTGAGACAAAGAAATGATGTAACTTCTCAGAAAGATCCTTGACAGACGATTCATGACTCCAGGATATTTCTCTACTCATAAATGTGTTCTTTCCAGCCATTAAAAGAAATAGAGAATATTTTGATGTGGCAATCGTCTGATTTCTTTTTGTTCATTCTTTATGAGGTTTTTTGTTTCTAGTCCTTATCTTAAACATTGTTATTGTTATTAAATTTTAAGCCTTTTTAATTTTGTGAAGGCAAAAAGTGGAAACCTGATAAACACATGTAAAAAAAAATATGAAAGAAATAGAGAAAATGTGGGAGAAAAAAAAGAAATATGGAAACCTGAGCTTAGAAACTTTTTGGATAGAGGAATACTTTTTTTTTTTAATTTCAAATTAATATGAGGGTACAAATGTTTAGGTTGCATTGTTCTCACTTCCAAGGTAAAGTTCAAGTTGTAGTTGAGTCCTTCACCGGGGGCATGCTGAACACCCTCACATTGTGCACATTAAGTGAGCGCCCACCAATCGTCCTCCTTTCTACCCCTTTTCTTCCCCCTTGCTAGACTATATTTGTGTTTTATCCTCCATGTGTGGACAGAGGAATCTTAAGTATAAACAAAAAGTCACAGCTGAGCAACTCTATGCCATGCCTTCTGTGCACGAGAAAAACAATATTTCTGAAAGCAAAGCTGTAGCCAGCTAGTTTGGGCAAGGTTTTGGTTGCAGGAATTCATTTCCTGCATGTAGTGCAAGTTTTAAGCCTCACCTGCTCTGACAGAGCCTGGGTATTATCTGGTCCTTTCTCTTGTGTGTTTTCTGCTCAGAATGAGTTGGTAAACTCTTGAGGCAATGTTGGTTTCCCATGGCTGCTATAACAAATGACCACAAACTTGGTGGCTTAAAACAAATTCATTCTCTCATAGTTCTGGAAGCCAGAAGTCAGAAATCAAAGTGTCAGCTGGGCTGTGCTCCCTCTGGAAGCTCTGGGAGAGTATCCGCTCCCAGCCCCTGGTGGCTTCCCGGCAAGCTTCGCTGGTCTTTGGCTCATACCCACATCCCTCCACTCTCTGCCTCTGTCTTCCCCTCACCTTCTTCTCTTCTGTCTGTCTCTCTCTTCTGTGGGTCTCTTCTAAGGACAGTTATCAATGGACTTAGGGCCCACCTGGGAAATGCAGGATGATCGCCTCATCTCAAATTCCCAAACTTAACTATATCTGCAATGACTGTTTTTCCAAAGAAGGTAACATTCACTGCTTCCGGGGATTAGGGCGTTAACATATCTGGGGGCCCCGTTTGGCCCACTGTAGTTGTCATCACAGAATGGCCCGTGGTGATGGGAAGCCTTTCAAAGAGGCTGCCTTAAGGAGAAGCTATGAATAACTGGCAGGACATAATGTAACAAAGGTACGCTGGAGATGGGAAGGGGACAATGGCTCCAAATTTTGGCAGAATGACAAGGGCCACACTTAAAAGCGATTTTGGTTTTTCCCTCAGGCTTCCTCCATGACTCTTTTAACCTTTCCAGAGTCTGTCTGCTAAATAAAATCAGAACTATCTCAGCTCAGTTGAAATCCACAGTCCCTTGGTTATGAAATCATTTGAACTCTGCTGCCCAAACTGTCCTCCCTCCCTCCCCCACTCCCAGGCCATAGAGGGAAAGAATTAGCAGCTTGTGGGCCTTTGAAATGTCAGAGGCTGCGTGATTCTCAAGAATAGGTGTGTAGCTGGGGGTGAGCGAAGACACTTCATGCTACATTAGGCTTAGTAGGCTAAAGAGAAGCTGATAGGAGAAGAATTAATTACAGTTTAACAATAATAATAAAAAGCAAAACAAGAGATTGAAATAAAATAGCCAAAGGAACAAACGGTCTTCCCAGAAGAATGGTGTCTATTCACCGTGGAAAATTTATATGTACAATAAATGCTGGGAATTGGAATACAGAAGAGGCCATCAAAGGCCCGAGGAGGTCCAGCAAGCTGGGGCTGCTTTTCATTGAATTGTCTCATTAGCTGGCTGGAGGTATAAATAAATCCCCCCAGCGTCTTTGTTGCCTGACAAGATGGAAAGCGGAATGAGTCTTGGCGGGGCAGGGGGTGGGGGGTCTGAGCAGAGGGAGGATGACCCTGACAGCCCTCGGAACAGAGGGCAGGGTTGGGAAGGAGGCTGCCGGTGGGGAGGGAACAGCGGGCTGGTGCGTGTCCTTTCAAGGCGGAGGCGACCAGCTGCGGCTGCGCTGAGGGCCAGGGAGGGGCCGGGATTCCCAGAGCCGGGAGGCTTTGTTGTGAGGCCAAAAGTGTGGCTTTACCGGGCCAAACCCCATTTTGTGTCAACACAGCGTGTACTGGGAGCAACAGTCTGGGGCCACAAAGCCTTCCTTAGGGTGCCCTCAGCCACTGGTCCCAGCGTCCTTGAGGGGCTGCCATGCTGTGACCAAATTGCAAGGCGTTTTACAAGAGACTTGTTACCATGAATAGAAGTACCAACATGTGTGGATAATTAATATTTTCTAGAATAATGAGATTCTAGGAAGATGGCAGTTGCGACAATATTGTTGCTTTTAAACAATGTAACAGGTTTATTGAGATATAATTTGCATGGAACACTAAGCAGTTCCATGGGGCTAATATGTTCACTGGTGTTAAGTGCACATAGGTTGATGGTATACACCCAGGGCTGTGCAACCACACCACAGTCAATTTAGAGTATTTTCATCACCCAGCTAAAGAAACCTCATACCCAACATCAGTGACTCCCCTTTTTCTCCCCACAACCTCCCAGCCCTAAGCAACTGTTAATCTACTTTCTGTCTCTATAAATCTGCCTATTCTGCTCTTTGCATATAAACAGATTATATAGTATTTGTCCTTTTACATCTGGCTCATTACACTTAGCATGTTTTCTTTCTTTTTTTTTTTTTTTTTTGGAGACAGAGCCTCAAGTGGTCCCCTTGGGTAGAGTGCCGTGGCATCACAGCTCATAGCAACCTCCAACTCCTGGGCTCAAGCGAGTCTCCTGCCTCAATCTCCCAAGTAGCTGGGACCACAGGCACCTGCCACAACGCCCGGCTATTTTTTGGTTGCAGCTGTCATTGTTACTTGGCGGGCCTAGGCTGGATTCGAACCTGCCACCTTAGGTGTATGTGACTGGCACCTTAGCCACTTGAGCCACAGGCGCTGAGCCACTTAGCATGTTTTCAAGGTTAATTCATATTGTAGCATGTGTCAGAACTTCATTCCTTTCTAAGCCCCAATAGTATTCTATCGTATGTAATTCACCACACTGTGTTCATCCATTCTCCATTAGTGGACATTGGCTTGTTTCCACCTTTTGGCTATGCCTCTGTATATATTTGTATGCAAGTTTTTGGGTAGACATATATGTTTTTGTTTTCTTCAGTATATACCCCAGAGTAGAATTTATGGGTTGTATGATAACTCTATGTTTAACATTTTGAGGCCCTGTGAGACTGTTCTGCAAAATGGCAGCAGTGTAATTTTCCTCTATAAAAATAGGCAAAACAGGAAGAATAGCAAAAAACAAAAGAAAAAACCAAAAACCAGGGCGGCACCTGTGGCTCAGAGGAGCAGGGTGCTGGCCTCATATGCCAGAGGTAGCAGGTTCAAACCTAGGCCCGGCCAAAAACTGCAAAAAAAAAAAAAAAAAACCCCACAAAAAACCCAAAACACCCTCACAAATATCTATAATTATAATGGTTCTAAAAGTGAGATCTCCAAACCAGAAGTCTCAGTATCACCTGGGAACTTGTGAGAAATGCAAATTCTCAGGACCCACACTATACCTCTGGATCAGACCCACTGGGAATGGGGTTTAATATCTGTGTTTTTACAATCTCTCCAGGCAATCCCAGTGACACTGATTCTAAAGTTTCAGAACCATTGATTTACAAGAAAAGTGGGTAACATGATATGGTAGCAGATTCTATTGTACGAGTCAGTGATAGGAGCTACTGACAGTCACAAGAGCCATGTGATTTGGGCAATCGTGGGAGGAAAGGGAGGAAAAGAAATGGGCTTTGGTACCCCTGAAAACCAAAGAACCCACAGATTGCCTTGGGAATCTTGGTGGTGGAACCTGAGAACATTGGCTATGAGTTGGAGGCAGTGTTATAGGATTCAATTTGCATAGGAGAGCTAAGGGATCCCAGGAAGGTGGAAGGTGCTGGAACAGTACGAGATCTCTGAAGTTTTAAAACAAACCAAATTTTGTTTCAGGATAAAATTCTGCTCTGAAAAGTATGTGCTGGGAACAGAATTTAAATTGAGCATCCCAGAGCAAAAAGGGCAAAAAAGAAAAAGGTAATGATCTAGGTAAGAGTGAGAGAGAAGAGTAATGGGGACTCGACACAGAAAATAGTTGGTCAGATATTTTTTGATTTTGATTTTGATTTATTTCAGATTATATGAGGGTACAAATGTTTAGGTTACATTGTTTCCATTTCCAAGGTAAAGTTCAAGTTGTAGTTGAGCCCTTCACCTGGGGGTGTTCTGTGTGCCCTTACATTGTGCACATTAGATGAGAGCTTACCAATCCCCTTCCCTCCTCCCCTTTCTCCTTTCCTTCCTCTCTCTTCTCCCCCCATTTGAATATACTTATTTTTCTCTTGTGTGGGTATACAGTCATATTTCTTTGGTTTCATATGTATTGAGTACATTGGATTCTTGCTTTTCCATTCTCATGATACTTTGCTAAGAAGAATGTACTTCAACTCCATCCAGGTAAACAAAAGATGTAAAGATCTTTCTTATGGCTGAATAGTATTCCATGGTATATATATATACACACCACAGTTATTAATCCATTCCTGGGTTGGTGGACATTTGTGTTGCTCCCACATCATGGAAACTGTGAATTGAGGTGCAATAAACATTCTAGTGCAAATGTTTATCTTGTGATAAAGTGATTTTTTTTTTTTCTGGGTAGATGGGATTATGGAATCAAATTTTTTTTAAACCACTTTGTGAAAATAGCTGGGGAAGTTTCAGGATAGTAAATCTAAGAAAATTACAGTGCTAGTTTACCCTTCTCTTCTAAAAGCAAAAAAAATATTCCTTTCATTAAAAAATGAACAGGCTTGGCACCTGTGGCTCAAGCAGCTAAGGCGCCAAGCACATACACCTGAGCTGGTGGGTTTGAATCCAGCCAATTCAATTGTTGAATCCAATCCAACAATTACAGCTGCAACCAAAAAATAGCCGGGTGTTGTGGCAGGCCCCTGTAGTTCCAGCTACTTGGGAGGTGGAGGCAGGAGAATCGCTTAAGCCCAGGAGTTGGAGTTTGCTGTGAGCTGTGATGCCATTGCACTCACCCAGGGCGATAGCTTGAGGCTCTGTCTCCAAAAAAAAAAAAAAAAAACCAGAAAGTAATCATGAACAAAGCCCACACAAAGTCACTATAAGAGAAAAGAAAGGGACAGAATCATTCCTTTATAGGTAACAAAGTCATGTTAGAAAGACATGCCTATAAAACAGATAAAACTTGTAACCTAATACAGTAAATGAACTAAAAGAAATTAAGAAAAATGCTAAGTGTATGAAAGAGTAGCATAATCAGATTAGAAAAAATTAGGAAGTCATTTGAGAAAAGAAAGATTTGAAAAAGATTTGAAAAGAGGACAGTTCAGGAACAAAAAGAAAATAAAAATGATTTCATAAATGAAGAATCAAATGAAAGGTACATATTTTAATTGCCTCCTGCTACATAATGCATTACCCTCAAACTGTAGTGGAATGAAACAACAATTGTATCATGCTCATGAGGATTACGGGCTTTAGCTAGCATGACCTGAATGCTCAGGGCTGAGACAGTTGGAATTAGATCTACTTCCAAGATGGCTTCTTCAAATACATGTCTGGAACTTGAACTCGGCTGGCCAATAGGGAAAGGGTTTAGTTAGGGCTGGGGACTGGAGGGCCAACTGGTGGCCTATCCAATGTGGTGCTCACAGGGCAGTCAGGCCTTATACATGGTGGGTCAATTTTCTAAGAGTAAGTATTCCAAAGACCAAGGGAGACCAGCATGGTCTTTTTATGACCCACCCTTGGAGGTCTCATAGCATCACTTCCACCATATTGTATCAGTCAAATCAGTCACAGGTCCACCCAGATTTAAAGGGGAGGGACATAAACTTCACCTCTTGCTGGGAGGAGTGTCAAGGAACTTTTGTCCATCTTTTTCAAATTTATTTATTTATTTATTTATTTATTTATTTTGAGACGGAGCCTCAAGCTATCCCCCGGGGTAGAGTGCCATGGCATCACAGCTCATAGCAACCTCCAACTCCTGGGCTCAAGCAAGTCTCCTGCCTCAGCCTCCCAAGTAGCTGGGACCACAGGTGCCCACCACAACACCAGGCCATTTTTTGGTTGCAGCCATCCTTGTTGTTTGGCGGGCCCGGGCTGGGGATTCGAACCCACCACCTTAGGTGTACGTGGCTGGCACCTTAGCCGATTAAGCCACAGGCGCCGAGCCATTCAAGTTTATTAAAGTATAATTTACATACAATAAAATCAATCTATTATAATTGTGCAGTTTGATGACTTTTGGTAGTTATATACCATCTTGTAACCACCAGCACAATCAAGATATAGAATAATTTCCTTTCTCAAGCCTCTTTGTTGCTATATTTTAGGCCCCCAGAAGTCCCAAATATGAATGAACACCAGGAGAAAAAATTTTCAATCAAAGACAAATGAAGAAAGTAAAAAATGATTCAAGAGAAAATGGCATGCACATATGTATGTGCAAAGATGACCCAACATATGTAGAATAGAAATTCTGAAAACGAAAACCAAACCAATAAAATGGACTACATACACTATGATTTAAATTTAAAAGGCTTTCCTGAAGTAAAACAGACTTGAAACTTTATAATGAAAAGTATCTTTCATATTTGGAAAAATCAACCTAAAACAGCCCATATTATAGTTTAGTAGAACTACTGGACCTCCAAGGAAAGGAAAAAAAAAATCCATTAAAGAAAAAAAATGACGGAAAGAAAATCAGATTGCCATGAGACTTTGGACAGAGGATAATGAAGCAACATATTTAAAATACTCAAGGAAAGAGAGTATGAGGTGAGGATTTACAGCAAGCAAACTGACCTTCAGCTATAAAGGCACGGACACACTGCTGTGAACATGCAGAAAACTCAGGAATGTTATTCCTATGAGTCCTTCCTGAGGAATCCGCTAGAGAATAAGCTTCAAAAGACCAAAATGACTGAAGAAGTGTCAGCACAAAGAGGGGTGGCAAGCATTAAAGACACAGTTTTCTGTAGAATTCAGATTAAGTGCTGGTTCTTAGGAAGAGAGATTAGTGTGAGTGGCTTTACGTCCTGACAATATAAATAGAGCACAATTATCAAAGATGGGTGGAGAATGAAGAAAGTCCATAAAAAGTTCAGTAAGCTTGGAAATTGCCCTATAGAGTACAATAGGGAAATTATAGCTGGCAGTAAATTGTTGCTTATTTCAAAATAGCTAGAGGGGAAGAATCGTGATGTTCTCAGCAGAAAAAAGATAAATGTTCAAGGCAATGGACATTTACCTACTCTGATTTGATCATTATACATTGTACAGAGGTATTAAAATATCACATGTACCCTCAAAAATATGTACAACTATTGTATATACTATCAATTTAAAAAGAGAAAATTGCCTGATACGTTTTAATAGGGAGTAAAAGGATATTACTTCAGATTAGATGCTTAGGAGGGAGTATGGACGAGGGCATTACTAGGCAACTTCAGTATTGCTCATGAGAAAGGGGGAACCAGCAGACAAGAGTCTGAAAAAAAAGACACAGGGGTATAACTTTTAGAATTGGTATAAAGGTGACCATTAAGAATACAAACTTGCAACTCAAAAAGTATACCCTCCTCAATGCAAAAGAGACCAAATAAAATAAGACAAAGATAAATATCATTATTTCTAAAAGACATACAATATAAAACAACACGATGAAACTTTAAGGCCAAATTATCAGTATTCAATATTCTTCAGTGAACTTAACTCAAAACTAAACAATTTTTCAGCTAGCCAAGCAAAATCCATTACCATGCAATACATAGGAAGTAACAGATTCGTGAAGTTTAAAAGTAAATGTTTAGACAAATATACAGCAAATGCATATAAAAAGAAAGTGTAGTTCACAATCTGGACGAAGGACAAGATAAAATTCAGACCAAAATCCTGAAAAGAGACAAAACATACTTAGGTACTAAGCTAAAGGATATAAATCACAATGAAATATTAGTGCACCTAAGACAGAGCAACAACTTACATAAAATTTAAACTATAGGATATGCAAGGAGAAATAGACATAAACTTACTAATGATAGAATTTAATAGATTTCTATCAATCCAAGATAAATTAAGTAGACAAAAACTTAGATACATATCAAACTTTGAATCCTGGTACCAGAGAACACACCTTTCTTTCAAATGCCAGTGGAGTATCCATGAAAATTGACAATAAATTCAAAAGAACAGAACTAATATAAAAGAAATTCTTAGTAAAACTAGAAATTAAGACCAAAATATACAAAAAGGCCTTCTTCCAAGAAATATTTTTTAATTAATTAATTTATTTTTAAGACAGGCTCTTCTTCTGTCACCCAAGTTGAGTGCAGGGGCACAATTGAAGTTCACTGTATCTTGAATTCTTGGGCTTAAATGATACTCTTACCTCAGTCTCCCAAGTAGCTGGGACAACAGGTGTGCAACACTACGCTTGGCTAATTTTTAATTTTTTTGTAGAGATAGGTTCTCACTATGTGGCCAGGCTGGTCTCAAATCCCTGGCCTTCAGCAATCCTCCTGCCTTAGCCTCCCAAAGTGCTGGGATTACAGGTATGAGCCACTGTGCCTGGCTAAATTTTTTTTTTCTAATTTCAGTTTGGCCGGGGATGGGTTCAAACCCACCACCCACAGTATATGGGGCCGATGCCTACTCACTGAGCCACAGGTGCCGCCCCTAAATTTTTATATTTTATAAAAAACTATTGGGTAAAAGAGGAACTATAAAGTAAAATCACAAATTTTCTTGACAACTATAAGAAAAACATCAGAATTTATGAGATGTAGCTAAAGCAGTTACTGGTAGAAAATATATAGCGTTAAATACGTTAATAAAAGTGAAAATCAGTACCTGGCTCAAAAAGCTAGAAAAAAACCAAAAAACAAAAAGAAGGCACAGGAAGAAATCTAAAAGGAGAGAAAGTAGTAAAAGGTAAAAATAAAGATTTTCAAATGAGTTAAAAAACAGAAAGGCAGTTCAAATAATTGTTTTAATCCAAAAGCCAATTTCTTTAAAAAAGAAATCACCACATAATAATTTACAATAATAATAATCACATAATAATTCAAGATAAAAGAAGCACAAATGTACAAAAGTAATCATAAAAACAAAGAAAAATTTAAAATTCATGAGAAGCTACTTTGCCCTAACTCTATGCAAGTAGATTTGAAAACCCAAAAGAAATGGCAAATTTCTAGAAAAATTTACCAAAATTGACTATTACACAAGAAAGTCCTAATAAACCAGTGCTTAGGGGAAATAAAATATTTATAGAGAATTTACCTAAACACCATAAAGACCATCAGATCCAAAGGATTTCACATGGGAATTCTATTAAATGTGTATAAATTAGATAATATTGTGTTTATAGAGTATAACATAAAAAGATTCCAAATTTCACATGTGAAGCAGGTATAACATTAATCAGAAAAGCTGACAAAGATCCAACCAAAAAGGAAAACTACATGTAATGTCATTTATGGATTTCATTGCAAAATTTATAAATTAGTTCTATTTTTTTATTAGATTATCCTGTGCCAATACAAACACATATCTCCAAAACCCAAATCAATCAATGGAAAAGCTACTACAAATGAGAAGGAAATTTTGTAAAGCAGAAAACTATAAAATCATCTTACAAAAATCTATAACATATATAAACCAAACCATTTGAAAAGATAAAGGAAGAGAATATAACATCTGTGATACCAAAAAGAAAATAAAATACCTAGGCATAAACTTAACAAGAAATATCTAAAATCTACATGGGGAAAATAACATTCCTGAAGGATTTATAATTACACTTAAAAAAAAAAAAAGGAAAAATACTTCACATCCTTGGATAAAAAGAATAGCATGAAGATGTCAGTTTTTCCCAAGTTAATTTACAAATTTAATGTAATGCTCCTACAATATTACCAGGCTTTCTTCTGTAGCTACATAAATAGGTGACATTTCATTTGGAAGAAAAAAAGAAGAAAGAAAAGTTAAGAAAACTCTTTAAAAGAAGACACAATCAGAGTTAATAGCCCTAGCCAATGTTAAACATATAATCTAATCAAAGTGATGTGATATTTAGAAAGATATACATATATATATATATATTTTTTTTTTTTTTTGAGACAGCGTCTCCCTTTGTCACCCTTGGTAGAGTGTCATGGCATCATAGCTCACAGCAACCTCAAACTCTTAGGCTAAGGTGATTCTCTTGCCTCAGCCTCCCAAGTAGCTGAGACTACAGGTAACAGGGTAAGACAACAGCAGGAAGGGTGAGACAGGATCTCATTTTTGTTCAGGTTGGTCTGGAACTCCTGAGCTCAGGTGATCCACCCGCCTCGGCCTCCTAGAGTGCTAAGATTATAGGCATGAGCCACCGTGCCTGGCCTGAAATACATATTTAGTTCTCAATCCTATTTCCTGGCATACAACTCCTAAAATATTGGGAATCTCCAAAATGTTGTCTTTTTGCATGATAACGATTGGCATCTGGCAGTGCCAAGGGAGCTTCAGATGGGAGCCAGTCCCCAGAAAGACCAAGGCATGATTTGAAGGTTGAGACATTTAGCCCCAACCCCGGACCTTCCAGGGAGGAGCTAAAGGTGAGGTTGGTCATCAATAATCAAAAGTTTAATCAATCAGGCCTATGTAATGAAGCTTCTTTAATATGCTGAAAGGACTGGGTTCGAAGAGCTTCCTAAGAGAGAAGTTTCTGAAGGTGGTGCACTCAGGGAGGGCATGGAAGCTCTAAACCTCTTCCCCTATACCTGGCCCCACACATCTATTCATTTGTATCCTTTGTAATATCCTTTATAATAAACTGGTAAACATGTTTTCCTGAGTTCTGTGAACTGCTTTAGCAAATTAATTGAATCCCAGAAGGGGATCATGGGATCCGGTTTGTGGCAACTTGGTCAGAAGCACAAATAGAGCAACTGGAGCTTGCAGTTGGCATCTGAAGGTGGGGGTGGTCTTGCAGACTAAGCCCTCAACCTGTGGGACCCGATTCTACCTCCAGGTAGATACTATCAGAATTGAACTGAGAGGACACACAGCTGTGTGCACTGCAGAATTGATTGCTTGTTTGGTGTATGGGGAAATAGTCCTATACATCTGGTCATAGAAATCTTCTATGTTGATTGCTGTTGAGTGAAGAATAGAAAAAGCTCTTTGAGTTCATTTTTTCTACATGTACAGTAAGATAAACAATGGAACAGAATAGCAATATAAAAGTTGGTTCAATTGCCTATGGAAATTTGATGTGTGAAAAGGCAACATCTCAAATTAGTGCCAAAAATATGGCACTTCTGATGCGTTATATTGGGATATCTAGGTACTAAATGAAAGAGATAATATTAGTTTCATTCAGTATATCATGCACCAGAAGATTTTCCAAATGGATCAGAGATTTAAATATAAAAAAATGAAATAACACAATTATAAAAGAAAGATGGGTGAATTTCTCTGTAATCTAGGAGTTAGAAAATATGTCTTTACTATGATTCAAAATCTGGAAGTTATAGACAAAAAGATAAATCTGATCACATTAAATGTTTTTTC
>CAUYQV010152349.1:0-36158 GCA_963574575.1 Galagoides demidoff
TGTGGTCCCAGCTACTTGGGAGGCAGAGGCAGGAGACTCGCTTGAGCCCAGGAGTTGGAGGTTGCTATGAGCTGTGATGCCATGGCACTCTACCCAGGGGGATAGCTTGAGGCTCCGTCTCAAAAAAAAAAAAAAATTCACCCTTGTAAAATGTATAATTCAGTGGTCTGTATTATATGTACAAGATCATGCAACCATCGCCACTAATTTCAGGGCATTTTCATCACCCCTAAAAGAAACCCATCCCCATTAGCAGTCACTACCTTCTACCCCTAAACCCTTGGCAACCAATAACCTACTTGGTATCTCTATGATGCGGCTTCTATAAAATAAGTGTTGTCTTTGCTTATTTGGGACATTTCATATGTATGGAATCACATAAAATTAATGACATACCATTGTAACAAGATATCAATAGCACTTAGCAAAATGTTTTCTTCCATGTATGTCCCTTTGATGGCTGAATTATTATTATATAGTCCATTGTAGTTCAAAATAATAAATAGTCCAAAATATCACATTTTGTTTATCCATTCATCGGTTGATGGAATTTGGGTTATTTCTACTTCTTAGCTATTGTGAATAATGCCACTATGAACATTCACATAGAAGATTTTGTGCAAATATATGCTTTGATTATCTTGGGTATATAACTAAAAGTGGAATGGCTGGTTATATGAAAACTCCATGTTTAATTTTTTTTTTGAGACAATTTCACTATGTCACCTTTGGTAGAGTGCTGTAGCATCACAATTCACAGCAACCTCAAACTCTTGGGCTTAAGCGAGTCTCTTGCCTCAGCCTCCCAAGTAGCTGGGACTACAGGTGCCCACCACAATGCCCAGCTATTTTTTTCTTGTAGCTGTCATTGTTGTTTATCTGGCCTGGGCTGGGTTCGAACCCACCACCCTCAGTGTATGTGGCCAGCACTGTAACCACTGTGCTATAGGCGCCAAGCCTCTATGTTTAAATTTTTGAGGAGCTGTCAAACATTTTTCCCAAAGTAGCTGTACCATTTTACATTCCTATTGGCAATGTATGGAGGTTCCAATTTCTCCACATCCTTGACAAGACCTATTATTGTTTGTCTTTTTAATCACATTTCTCCTAGTGGGTGTGAAGCAATATCTCATTTTGGCTTTGATTTGCATTTCCCTTATCACCAGGGATATTGAGCATATATTTACATCTATATTAGCTATTTGTTTTTGTTGAGACAATCTCACTCAGTCGCCCTGGGGTTTCGCCCTGGGGTTGAATGTCGTGGCATCATAGCTCACAGCAACCTCAAACTCTTGGGCTCAAGCAGTCCTCTTGCCTCAGCCTCCCAAGTAGCTGGGATTACAGCCACTTGGCACAACATCGGGCTATCTTTTAGAGATGAATTCTTACTTTTTTTTTTTTTTTTTTTTGAGACAGAGTCTCACTTTGTTGCTCTCAGTAGAGTGCCGTGCGTCATAGCTCACAGTGACCTCAGACTCTTGGACTCAAGTGATTCTCTTGCCTCAGCCCCCCAAGTAGCTGGGACTACAGACGCCTGTCACAATGCCCGGCTATTTTTAGAGATGGGTCTCACTCTTCCTCATGCTGGTCTAGAATCCATGAGCTCAGGCAATCCACCCACCTGGGCTGCCCAGAGTGCTAGGATTACAGGCTTGAGCCACCATGCCCATCCTGTATTAGCTATTTGTATATCTTCTTTAGGTAAGTTTCTATTTAAATCTTTTGCCTATTTAAAAATTAGATGTCTTTTTGTTATTGAGCTGCAAGAGTTCTTTATATAAAAAGATACTAGATATAACAAGACCCTTATCAGATACTTAATTTGCAAATACATTCTCTCATTGTGTGAATTGTTTTCACTTTCTTAATAGTGTTCTTTGAAACACAAGTTTTCTCATTCTGAGAGGCCAAGGCAAATGGATTGCCTGAGCTCAGGACTTTGAAACAAGCCTGAGCAAAGCAGGAACCCTGCTCTATAAATAGCAGGGTGTTGCAGGCACCTATAGTCCCAGCTACTGGGGAGGCTGAGGAAAGAGGATTGCTTGAGCCCAAGAGACTGAGATTGCTATGAGCTCTGACACCAAGGCACTCTACTCAGGGTGACAGAGTGAAACACTGTCTCTAAAAAACAAACAAACAAACAAACAAATGAGGCACAAAAAGGACCTTATTTCCTTTTGATAAGGTCCAGAAACCATTACTTAGCCTGAGTTTTTCAAAGAGCTTTATAGTTTTGGCTCTTACATTTAGAAATTTGTTCCATTTTTAGTTAATTTTTAATGTGGTGTGAGGATGGGGTCCAAATTCATTCTTTTTCATATGAATTTTCAGTTGTTTCAGCATCATTTGTTGCAAAGACTGTTCTTTCCCCCATTGATTTATCTTGGCACCCTTGTCAAAAATTAATTGACCGTAAATGTATGGGTTTATTTCTGGACTCTAACTTCCATTGATGTATGCATCTATCCTTATGCCAGAACCACACAATCTTGATTATTGCAGCTTGGTAGTTTTGACATTGGGAAGTATGCGCCTCTAGTTTTTGTCCTCTTCTTCAAGATTGTTTTTGACTTTTCTGGGTCCTTTGTGTTTCATTAATGTGTCGTTAAGTAGCCCTGCCCTGGGCTTTCAGTAGCCACCGACCTTGCCTAATACCATCTGGGAGCTGTAAATTAACATGGAAATTCAAAGCAGGTTCTTGTTGGTACATAGAAAAAAGTAGTTAAATGATGGGGAAATCGATGATTTTTTACATGTTCAGTTTACTTTATGCAGCTTCTGTAAAATAAATGTTTTGCTAAACACCTATCATTCTGAAGTTCAAAAAGAAGTTGCAACTGTTTTGTTGGCATACGGAATGCTTCTAAGTTAATATAACTGATTTAGAAGTATTATATAGTAGGTGGTGCCTGTGGCTCAAAGGAGTAGGGCACCAGCCCCATATAGTGGAGGTGGTGGGTTCAAACCCAGCCCCGGCCAAAAAAAAGGGGGGGGGATTATATAGTGTCTCAAGCAGGCAATAAAAATATGAAGCTACTTTTTCCAAATTTTTTGATGTTTTAGGTATTTGTCAGCATTTAGAAATTTATATTTGGTCTTGATTTCTAAGTCTTAGTAAGTATTCGATTCCAATGGGGGGGTTACTCTGGTTAAAAAGAGTAACCCCCAAAATGTCTAGGCTTGAGGCCCTCCACATCCTGGACCTACCCCTGCACACTGACCATGCTCACCTTCAGGCTGACATGCACATTCCCACCCACAGCACACACAAGAGAACCCACCAGGCTCTCCCTACCTCAGAGGAGCCACAGAGGGAGAAAGACCCTTGGGATAGCCATGCATCTCCAGTTGCTACTGGGAGAACTAGTGGCCACTGCACAGTCTTGCTGGGGACACGCTTACAGAAATGCCCACATAATCCATCTTCCCTACAGAAATGCACCCCCAATCATCTTCACCACAGCCATCTAAACCACCCACCTCCCTCCCACAGCCTGCAGGGAGAGGCATTGAGGCCTTGCTTTTCCAAAGGCCAAGCCCAAGGGAGGTGCTGATGCCCCAAGCCATAATGACACTCTAAAGGACATTGCTGAGGAATGTCAGGAGTCCATAAGGGACAGATGGAGGGATGCTGGGGAGGCATAGGAAGGGGCAAAAGGAGAGAGGAAGGAGGTACTTTCTCATTTAATCCTCACTAAATATTATTCCCTTTATGCATATGAAGAAACAAAAGTCTAGAAAGAGAAAGTGACCATTTTACATAGCTAGAAAGTGACTATTTCACATAGCAAAATAAGATCTGTCTAGATTAGTGGTTCCCTCAACCAGAGGAAATTCTACCTCCCAGGGGACGTTAGGCAGTGTCTGTAGACCTTTTGGATGATGACGACTGGGGAAGAGGCTTCTACTGACATCTAGTGGATAGAGGGCTGCAAACATCCTACAATGCTCAACACAATACCCCACCCACCCCCAACAAAGGATTATCTGCTCCAAGATGTCAGCAGCGCAGAGGTTGAGAAACCCTGCTCTAGACACCTCCCCAGAGTATTTTTCCCCTTACTCCCTTTCTAGCCTTTCCAAGGCTCAAGTGATCTAGAAGTCATTGCCCCAGAAGCTGCAAAAAAGAACAGCTGTCTACCTAACTCCTGCCCAGCCCAGATTAAACATCAGGGTCACTGCCCAAGCTACAGATCCTGTGGCCAAGGTCCCCAATTTCCTACTATGGCACCTCTGGTTTCACTCTCTCCTGCCCATTGGAGGTAGGAGGTCTGGTCTGGGGAGGGGACATCTGCCAGCCCCGCTGTTTACTATCAGAGCAGGGCTAACCCCAAAGCCTACTCCACTAGTGCCCAGCATACCTTAGTTTCCAGGCTTGGCCACAAGATGGCAGCCCAGCCCAGTAGGAGTACTGAGGCTCCGTGTCTGCAGCAACCTGGACAGAGAGACCTGGGGCTGGACTTGGGCCACTTCCAGAGCTTAGCAGGACCAGATCTAAGGACTGCAAGTGCCAGGTGGGAAAACATAGGCCAAACTTGGCGTCAGAGCTCCCTTCACTTTTTGCTAGTCCACTCTTAGCTGCAGCTCATCCTCCATCCTTGTTTCCCATACACTTGGAGCCTAGTACTCCTTCCTCTCTAACCTGAACAAGGAAAAAATTTCAGAATTGAGGTATTAAGGGTATAGGAATTATTATTACTCCCATTTGACAATAAAGTAACTGAGGCACAAAGAAGCTGAGTAACTTGCCCAAGGTTACAGTTAGTCAGTGGTGGAGCTGGGATTTGAACTCAGGTAGTCTATTTATGCTCATATCCACCCAACATTGCTGTCCTACCAGTGGCACCCTGCCCCCTGTTCCCCACCAGCCTCAAATATCAAGGACACTTTAGTCCAGTGCCACAAGCCTTCCTGTGCAAAGGAGGGGACAAATGGCTACAAATGGGGGGCACCACTCAAAGTGAAAAAAGGGTGAAGTTTGTGACTGGGTTGAGGGTCTGTGGTTAGTCTTTGTGAGAAGTTAGGGCTTTGGTCAGTATTTCCTCCTCTCACCCATGTTTCTCTATTTTCTGGGGGTGGGGGTGGGGTTCTTCTGTGTTTTCCTCTTGATTTTTCTGGGCTTTCTGCAAATGTCAGCCTTCTCATAGAGTGAAGGGGAAGTGAGAGAAGGAACTGTTATGTCCTGCTTTGGATGGGGGGGGGTAGGGAGCATTCCTTGGGTCCTGAGTTGGGGGGCATCATTAGGGGTCAAACTGAGAATCTTAAAGTGGAACAGCATGAGAGCATCCAGGGACAGCTATCTTCCCCCCTGGGGGGGGGCTCCTCTGCCTGAATCTGCTCACTTCTTAGGGGATTTTAGGGTGTGATGAAACCGTTTCATATTCCTTCTCCCTCCAATCTTGACCTGCTTCTTTTTCTAGCACTTCCTCCAGGGCCAATCCTGTCCAGAGCCTGGGAATCAGCCAAACTTCCCCCTAATAGGAGTCCATTGTCTCTCTGCCTCCTCATGTCTGCCCCATCTCCACTGGCTTTTCCCCTGGGTCACACTGCATCTCTCTCTCAGGGGATAGTGGTTTGGGTGAGGTTTTGCACTGATTCTCCAAGAGTCCCTTAGTAAGTCCCTCCCACCCCCACATGTCTTTGTTAGGTGCTTCAGACTCCCAAGGTCTCTGCCACTGGGGCTCTAGCTCCTAACTTTTCTCCAATCATCTAGACCAGTAATTTTCAACCAGTGTGCCATGAGAGGATCTTAGGTGTGCCACAAAAATTTTTAAAGATCATTTAATTAAATTATTTTTAAAAGACGTTCAAAGCACAATAAGTATATTCTTTTTTTATTTTTTAAATCAACATCATTTAAGTGTGCCACAAAGTTTAACTATAGGTTCAAGTGTGCTGTAAGATTTTTTTAAAAGTTGAAAAACACTGGTCTAGCCTTTAGTAGGAGCTACTATGTTCTGGGCACTGTGGAGGGAAAAAGCAGGAAGCCTTGGAGGAGCTGACAGTCTTTTTATGGAGATGAGCTATAGAGAGTGTGTGTATGTACACGTGTGTGCATGAGTTCATCAATCTGTGTCCACCTTTTTCTCTTCCTTCTGGTAAGAGCCAAGAGCCCAGACATATCTCCTTTTCTCTATTTCATCATGCCCTTGGGTTGAGGCAAAGCTTTCTGAGAGTCTGTAGCCTGAGGATCTGAATATTGGCCAGGCTGGGCTGCACCATACCAAGCTTCCTCATGGTTAAAAGATGGAACTCACAATGGTCACAGTGAAAGTCACACTCAAAAGCACTCCCATCTCTCCCTGCATTACTCTGATATTGAAGGGGAACAACTCTTTATTTAGAGGAATAATGTATACCAATCTCTAGAAAGAGGGGGTGCACTCCTGATTCCAGACTCTTTGTCCTGGCCCATCTCTGCCCTTGTTTCTGACTTACCCATGCCTCTCTCTCTCTTTCCCTCTGTCCTCCCACCTGTCATTCCATGCCCTGTTCATTGCCCATCTCCATCCCTCCAAGTCTTTTACCCCATCACAGATTTCCCTTTGATTGGGTTGGGAATTCCCCTGACCCACTAAGAAGAAAGATGTGTGTGGCACAGTTCTGTCCGCAGGCCCATAACAGCATCTGTGGATCAGTGTAGAGAGACAGCTGTCTGCACAGTTAGAAAGTGCCATCAGGTAAATAAGAGTTTCATATCTTCTTAATTAAATCGCCCTTTGCTCAGGCAGCCCGAGTTCGATTGGGCAGAGCTAGGATCAATAAACCTCTTTCCCAGCCCAGCTGCCCCTGGAGCTAGACCTGATCTCCCCAGACCCACCTGCCCATCTCCTCAAAAAGCTGGGTGCTTCTCAAGGGCATGGGCTGGGTCTGATTCATCTCTTATGCCCTTGTTCCTGGGACAGAGCCTGAAATAACTAAGGAGTAAAAGGATTTCTTGACTGGGTTAACTGAGGCACTGACAACACACATGGGCCAGGAAAGCTTTGAGGTCCAAACCACAACTCTCACCCCAGGATCAACTGTGACGCTGTAGGAATCCCAGCAGACGTTTGTTCCCACCCAGCTACAGGAGGACACAATATCAGCTTATCACCCTGGGCAGCTGAAGCCCTAAGATGGGTATCAGTCAATATTCAGGGAGACCAGGTGCAGTTGCTCTTCTGACCTCTAAAAACAGAAGGCCTTTTTCACAAAGGATCCCCACCTAGGGATCCAAGGTTATTGTGGGAGTCAGTGAGCTGGGATCAATGTGGCAGAGTTCTGTGGCACTCTTGAGAGACTAGATCCCTCTTAAGTTACGAAGTGCCTGAGGTCAGTAAGGAGTTGAAAGGGGTTAATAGGGGTCTAGTACTGGTTGTTAGTAAAGAGCTTCGAGGGCAATATGGTGTGAGTGTGTGTTTGGAGTCCCTGCAAGAGAGTACCTATGGGGGCTCCAGGTTAGCTGAAAGGGTGGGTATTAAAGCCTTCCTCGTAGTGGTCCCAGCGTCCCTGGGTCAGGGTATCTCGGATGGCCGTCTGAGCGTCTTATCTCATCAGGGGATCTGTCCCGGGTTTGGAAGGAGAGGGGCGGGTGCCCACGCCCTTCTCACCTCAGAATGACCCAGGGGCTAGAGCCCAGACTTATCTCAGAGCCCCCGCCCATCGAGTGGCGTTCCCTGAGGGTGGAGCGTTGGCGGGTCCCCCGGGAACTGCAGGAGCCTTACCGGGCAGGCGCCCCCAGCGCCGGGGTAGAGGGAAGCCCGGCTCGGCGCGGGACTGGGAGGGGGGCGCCAGAATCAGGGCTTTTTAGGACCCAGCGCGGCGCCTTCCTCCGGGGGCGAGTGCGGCTGCGCGCGCCGTGTGCCCGTGGCCGGAGAGCGGCGGGCTGGACGCGGACCGCGCGAGCGAGCAAGCCAGCGGAGCAGCAGCCCGGGCGGCAGCAGCGTCGCGGCGGCGGCGGCCGCTCCGCGCCTCGTCTCCCGGGCCTCACCGGCCTCACCTCACCGCACCCGGACCCGCCACCCCCGCCTCCCGGGCCCGACCTCCGCAGCCCCCTCGCCTCGGCCGGCAGAGCCCACAGCCTGCCCGAAGCGGGGAGCGGAGCGCGGGGCGTAGAGACACCAGAGCCAGTGCCCGCTGGCCCCACGAACCAAACCCAGCTCAGAGAACCCCCGCCCGGCCCCGCGCAGCTCCGCAACCGCCCGGGAGCTGTCCCTTCAGCACCGCCGCGGAAGCCTCAGTCCGAGCGCAGCCCAGCAGAGCCCCAGCTCGAACCGGAGCGCACCGAGAGCAGCGCTCAGCGTTCGCCGCACCAAGCAACACCCCGGGTGCCCCTGCCCAGGGGGCCCGCCATCTCCTCCAGGAGGCGGGGAGAAGGAACGAGGAGGGCGGGCGGGCGGGTGCGCCCGCCGCCGGGGGGAGCAGGCAGCCAAGCAAGGAGAGAGGGAGGGATCCGAAGCCCGCCCTGCGTCCCAAGCTGCAGCCTGGCCACGCAGGGAGGAAGGCAGCTTCCATCTCCCCCGCGCCGAGAGCGCGCTGCGGCGACCACCTCACAGAGGAGCGCAAATTTCCCGGCCCCCTTTCCTCCTCTCCCAGTTCCGGGACCTGGTCTATCAGTCCGGCCCCGGGAGCAGCTGACCTTCCTCCTAAAAGCGTTGTGCCGATTTCTCCATTTTCCCACTGAGATGGGGACGGGAGCCCGCCCCCCCAACCCTCTTTCCCCTCCTCTTGGGGCTCGACGCTGAGCGCCGCCCTCCTCCCTTCCTCCCTCCCTCTTTCTCTCCCTTCTTTCCTCCTCTGCCACCTCCGCAGTCGGACCAGCTCCCTCCCACATCTGGCACCTAGAGACCCTTGGGATCCCGCGCACACTCCCTTTAACCGGCATCCCACAGAAAGCTCCCCGAGGGGCTTGGGTCGCTCGTTGGGGTGACCAGAGCCGCGGTCCTCTGTTCCCCTCGACGGCTGGGGGGAGGGGGGAAAAGGCCGCGCGCCCCCCTCCCCGGCGCCATCTCCCCCTGGCGGCCGCTCCCATGGGTGTCTGTGGGCCGCGCCATGCCTAAGGGGGCGCCGCGATGGGCCAAGGGGACGAGAGCGAGCGCATCGTGATCAACGTGGGCGGCACGCGCCACCAGACGTACCGCTCGACGCTGCGCACGCTGCCCGGCACGCGGCTCGCCTGGCTGGCGGAGCCCGACGCCCACAGCCACTTCGACTATGACCCGCGTGCCGATGAGTTCTTCTTCGACCGCCACCCGGGGGTCTTTGCGCACATCTTGAACTACTACCGCACGGGCAAGCTGCACTGCCCGGCAGACGTGTGCGGGCCGCTCTACGAGGAGGAGCTGGCCTTCTGGGGCATCGACGAGACAGACGTGGAGCCCTGCTGCTGGATGACGTACCGCCAGCACCGCGACGCCGAGGAGGCGCTCGACAGCTTCGGTGGCGCGCCCCTGGACAACAGCGCAGACGACGCGGACGCCGACGGCCCTGGCGACTCAGGCGACGGCGAAGACGAGCTGGAGATGACCAAGCGCCTGGCGCTCAGTGACTCCCCAGATGGCCGACCTGGCGGCTTCTGGCGCCGCTGGCAGCCGCGCATCTGGGCGCTCTTCGAGGACCCCTACTCGTCCCGCTATGCGCGGGTAAGTGACAACTTGCCCATCAAAAGAACAGGGTAGGGAACACAGCGTCCTTTGTCTGCGGGTAGGGGTGGCACTCCCAGTGCCCAGGGAGTTCAGAACTAAAAGGGGTGTGTGTGCTTCCGTATAAGAGAGAGAGGGTGACTCTTTGTGAGAGTGACTGGTTTGGGAAGTAAGAGTCGGTGTCTCTATTGCTGAATTTAATATGTATGAGTGAATATGAATGGGTGTGTTTGCGTGTATGAGTAGATTAGATTGTGTGTGCATATTTAGGCAAGTGTGGTGGTGTATATTTGGGTGGGTAAAGTGTGTAGTGAAAACGAGGGAGCACGTGTGTACATGCATGAGCACGAGTTCGTGCATATTTGTGTCTTTGCAGATGTACACTGTGACCGTGTGAACTGCCCTCTAGGATTTTAGTGTGGGGAGGGAAGTTGGGAGCTCCTCCTCCCTTCCAGGTAAGGGGGTATCTGGAGCCAGCCAGGACCCACGGGAGGGGGCCTTAAGCCTGCAGACATGCTGGAAAATAACATCTCCCTCCCCAGGGAGCAGCCTCAGGCAATTCTGAGCCTTGGGTAGTTGGTGTAGGGTGGGCTAAGGGGTGTGATCCCTCTGGAAGACCTGGAAGGTCTTCCTCCTTGTGGAAAGGGGAAGCTTTTGGAGGGGGTCAGTGGGCTTATGCCTGTGCTTCCTCTGAGATCTTTCATGGGGCAGAGAGGGGGGTCCCCAAGAGGGTTAGCAAGGAGAGGTGTGTGAGAAGTGGGCGTGTTCACCGGCTGTTCTCATTAGTATAGGAGCTTGTTGCCAGAAAGGACACCCTGTTGCTGACCTTGCCCCTCACATGGCCTCTCTGGATCAGTTTCCTCATCTGTAAAATAGGGGAGGTGATCCAGTGAACTTCAAGGGCCTTTGCTGTTGGAAGCATCAGGAACTGAGCCCCAAAAGAGAGACTGGTGGCAGCCACTTACCCTGGAAGACAGACCTGGCCTTGGCTGGGCTCTGTTCTCAGAGCTGAAGAAAGCCTGAGGCATGAGGGGAGGGGCAGAATTGGGAATTTAAAGCAGAACCTCTTCTCTGGCCATGTCCCCCACCCCCAGGGAAAGCCCTGTCTCTACCCTTCTGTCCTCTGCTGCTGCTCCACACCAATCCCCCTCTTGAGCCAGGGAAGGGGACTGGGGAGGAGGAGGAATCAGCAGAGGGTCATTAGAGGAAGGCAACTTGGGGCCCCCAGGCACCCATGGGCAGAAAAAGGCTGTGTTATTAAGGTAAGACACAGTACTGCATGAGAGGAGGGGGTCAGCAGGTAAGAGTCTTATACCTTGAACCTTAGAACAAGGTTCTGTGTTTATGTGGGGTAATAGGGAAAGAGCCAGACCCTCCTGTTTTGCCACTGAGGACCCTGCCCAAGGTCACCCAGGGAGCTGGAGGCTAAGCAGGATTAGATTCCAATTTTCCAGGGACCCTGTCCTCCCCCTGTCCTGACCACCAGCTCCTGCCATTCCCAAGTGGACTGGGACCCTCAGAGACCTCCCCTCCCCTCCACTTTCCTGACAGGCCACCACACTGAGAGGGTTATGTAACTGGAGTCTGTGGCTGAGCTGGGGGGAGGGGCTGGCAGGGGGGAGGGGAGGTTGAACCCTGCATGTTGGGGTAGGGGTAGGAAGCAGGCTGGCCCAAGGCCTGGGTTGGAGCAGCTGCCCATTCAGTCCACAGTCAACCTTGGACAGCATCCACCCCCTCCACCTTGGCCCCAGGAGAAAGGGACAGGCCTGACTTCCTCATTGTGGTCTCAACCTCCGGGTTGCCTAGCAAGAGGGTAGTTCCCTCACCCCACTCCCTGGACTCAGCACTTGCTGGTGCTCAGATCAGTGTCCCTCAGGGCAGGCAGTAGCCAGTGAGGCATGCTTCAGCCCCTTCTTCTGTCCATCCTGAGCATCCCACTGGACATTTTCCTAAGCTGTGGGTGGCCCACACTAATGGGCCAGCTAGCATGGTTTGAGGTCTTGTAGGAGTCCAAAACCATACAGAAAAGTCTTGAAAATCTCTTTAAATGAATGTCCATTGAAGAGCAGCCTTTAGGGGAAAAGCATTCAGGGGTGACAGGAAGTGGAGGGTAACAGGAAGGGGGTGGGTGTTGGTATGTGTCCCCCTTCAACCTGTCTGTGCCACTTCTGTCCCCAGTAGCCTCAGAGAAAGGCTGTAGTCCTTTCTGACTCGCTTGGGTAACAGATGAGGACACTGAGGCCCATGGGGGGCCTGCCCAAGGGTACATAGGAAGCGAGGAGGGCAGAGTGGGGATTAGAACCCAGGCTTCGGCCTCCTGCTGCCAGCCCAGCTGCATTGCGCTGCCTCTCTGCAGCTCATCTGCGCAGAGACCAGAGACCCGGCTGCCCTCCCTTCTCTCCCTCCATCTTTGCTCTGCTGCCACCGCTGTCACCTTGGCTTACCCTCCCCCACTCAGGCCTCCTCAGGGTGGTGGGTTGGGATTCAAGTTCCTATTCTGGATTCCAGGCCAGAACCCTGTGTGAGAGAGACATTGTATACATGTGTAAAAGAAAAGCTATAGTGAGAATCTCTGTAAGATTCCTTGTGAGTGTGAGAGACTTCGTGTGCCTGAGAATAAAAATATGTGTGAGTGAGACTGTGTATGCATGTTCAGCTGAGACTCTGAGATTCTGAGTCCCTGTCAGAGAAAGTCTGTGTGAATGTGAGAGAGGCAGATTCTGTGTGTTCTGGAAGATGAGCGTGTATGCATGCACGTGTGTGTGTATGTATGTGAGAGAGAGAGAATGAAACTGTGTGGGAGAAGCTATGTGTAGAAGGAAGAGAGGCTGCATGTGGAAGAGAGATGGTGTGCGTGAGATTCCAGGAATGCCCGAGAAACTTGAGGCAAGTGTGTCTGTGAGTGTATCACTGCATAGTGTGTGTGTGTACATGCAGCTTTGCGTGTGAGGCTCTGTGCATGAAACCATCTGTGCAGGAGGCTGGGTATGGGTGGGGGTCATTGTGTGTGACACAGACTGTGTGTATGTAAGGCTTTATGTAAAACAGTGTGTGACGGCGTGGAGGGGGTGTGTGTATGTGAGAGAGAGAGAGACCTGGGGTGTATGTCACTGTTGCTGCATGGGCTTGATGGGAGAGAGACCTTATGTGGCCTGGGTGTGAGTGTACCTCGAGGAAGGTGACATTCCAGAGTAGCTTCCTGCCTGCTGCCTTAGTCTCCTGGGGCTCCTGAGCTGCCCTGCTGAGGGCATTTCCCATTCTTAATAGAAATACTGTTCTAGTCCAGGCCAGTTGTTGGTGTGTGGGCAGGATGGAGAGGTCACCTTTCTCTGAGAGCTGCCACCCATCCTGGGATGTGGTGTTAGCCCAGAGATAAAAGCTGCTTGGCTGGGGTGGAGGGTGCCCATCTGGGCTCCTAAGGGATGATAGTGCTAGCTGGAGCAGCTGCTCTCCTCTCCTGTGCTCTGGGCACCAGCTTGAGGGCTGAGGGATGGGGAGGCGAGCTAGGACATGGGCCAGCTGGTGTTTGGGGGGGAGGTACAGTGCCCCAGACACACACAGCATAAGGACAATGCTGTTGCTTAGTGGTAAGGCTGTGAAGGAGCCTCCTGAGAACTGTCCCAGAGGATGTGATGCTGGGGCAAGCTTTGAGGGGCATATAGGAGTTAGCCAGACAGAGGGCAGAGGATAGAGGACAGGCAGTCCTCACGAGCAGTAGAGTGTGTTGGGACAGCCTGGCTGGAATACTGCCCTGGACCCTGGCTTTTGCCTATGATTTGTATGTCGTAGGCAGGAATATTGTCAGGCCCATGGCGGTCCCTGTGCTACAGACCAGAGAGTGTCGGAAGTATGTGTGGGGAGTGTGTGTGGAGGGAGTGACATCTGTCTGCCAGAGCCTCTTGACCTTCCAAATGCCAAAAAAAAGACAATGTTCTCAAGCTGGGGAAACCCCACCTCTGTCCACCCCGCTGCTTACCTCTCCTCTCACCCTTTGTCCTATGCCCATTTTTTGCCTTATCCTCATCTCTTTGGGACCTGATGCAGACCTGAACCCCTCCCCACCAACTCTCTGGTAATTCACCTGCTATCTCCAATGAAGTGCCCAGCCAGAGACTTCTATTCCTCCCTTGGGTCTTAGCTGACACAGGGCTCTTGGAGTCTTGGCTTGGCATACGCGGGGGTAGAGACAGAGCTGTTTGTTACAAAGAACCTAATCTCAGAGCCTGCACCCTCAGACCAAGGACCCACGTCAAGTTATGGTAACATGTGAAGGAGACCCCTGAGTGTGGAGAACAGGCTGGGTGTACTTCCCCCCCAGCCACCCCAAGGCCCCATCACAGTGTGTCCCCTGTTCACTGTTCTTCTCCTTTCTGTGTTCCTTGTGCCGAGGTCCTTATGTCTTTGAATGGTGCCTCCAACTTCTGGTCCCAATCATGAAAAGCACAAATCAAGTGTTTCCTGGTCAGAATCCTTCAGCCCCTTCACCACTAGATGGGTAGAGTGATAGAACTGACCTTGGAGGGTTGATATAAAGGTGAACAGCCCCAATCCTGGCATACAGTAAATGCTCAATAAATGTTGGCTGCTGTTATTCCTGTTAGTTGTATCATCATTTTGCCTCCAGACTCTGTCCTCTCCCTTCCATCTTCACATCCACCATCCCAGTTCAAGCCACCATTGTTGGCTTCTGTCTACCTCCCCAAAGCTTTTTGCCTGCTTTCCTGCCTCCAGTCCCTGGCCCCTCCAGTTTTCTCCACCTGGCAACCACAGGAGTCTTTTCAACTCACAGATCTGTTAGATTACCACCTTGCCTACTTAGCACCCTTCACTGCCACTACTCCAGCCCAAGCTGTGGCCTCCCAGGCCCTGCCTGTTTACCCAGTTCAATCTTCCCTGGCCTGACTTTGCCCATGGCTTACCCAGCTCCTGGCCTCCTTTACAGATGCTCGAATGTGCCAGGTACTCCTGCCTCAGGGCCTTCGTGTATACTATTTCCTCTGGGACTCTCTTTCCTCTCAGTTCACCCCTCTTCATCCCTCATACCCACCTTAAACATCAGTTCCTCAGTGGTGTCTTTGCCAGGTCAGAGCTCAGAACAGAGAGGGAAGCTCCCTGATTTGTAACAAAATGTTCCTTAGCTGCCTTGCTTGGTTCAGGTTTGTTTCCCCCTCCAAACTCTTAAGTTTCTTTTATGCCCACTCTAACAGGAGCTATTATTATGACAGATGAGGAACCTGAGGCCCAAAGAGAAGTGCTTTACCTGAGGTCATATGTGGGCGGGTTAGCCAGGAGGGTGGTTCAGAAACCTATGCCTCCTAACTCCTGGCTTGAGGGGTGCTTTGTGTCACATAGCCTAGAGAGTGTTTGGAGTCTGGCACACTGGGGGCAGGAGTCTGTGCTCCCTGGCTCTGAGCAGGAGGTCTGACAACTGCCAAAAGCTTTGGCTTAAGGCTCTTAGAAGTAAGGGGCTGTCCAGTGGGGGCTCATTCCAGGGCCCACTGCCTGACTGGGGATCTTGAGGCCTCCCACGACAGCTGAATATAGTGCATCTGCTATTCTGAGCAGTCTCATGACCAGCACATTCACTCTGGACCAAAAGGTCAGGACCTTCAGCCACTGCCTCCTGTCAGCTCCTAAGCCAGCCTAACTACCACTCCAGCCTGAGCTCCTCATTCCTTGCCTGTAGGAATGAGAAAAAGGAGTGTTTGCCTTATTCAGGGGAACCACTTGGGTGGGAGGGACAGCTTTGCATGTGCATGGAGCTGTTTCAGCAGACAGATGGAAACTTCCAAGCCACACGTGGTCACTACCTTTATCTTCTCAGAGAGAGAATGACACTTGCCCAAGACCACTCAGGGAATTAATGAGACTCAAACTCACAGCCCAGGTCTCTGAGTCCAGGGCCTGGCCATCTGTATGTCTTTTGATTCTCAGTTTTAGAATAATTAAAACCCCACCCTGGCATGCTGCTCTTCTCCTGTCCACTCCAACTTCCTGCCCCAAGGGAGGTAGCATAAACAGTCACTTGCCATTCAGGACCCAGCACAGCTGGTTGAGATCTCAGGCCAGTCAACCCAGACTTGGCCTAAATCTTTAGTATCCCCCCAAGCAGGAATTTCCAGAACCCTCTTCCTTTCTTGAATCAAAATACTAATGGTTCTTATTTGCTAAAGCACTTCCTATGTGTCCAACACCATCATAAGAGCTTGGCTTATGTGTTCCCATTTAATTCTCACCAGATTTTTGTAGGACAGCTTTATTATCTTTGTGTCAAGGATACTATGTCAAGGCAAGGATGCTGAGCCTTGAGGAAGGTAAATAACTTATCCAAGGTCACTTAGCTCATGCATGATGGAGCCAGTAGTCACACGGGAGCCTGACACCAGAGCTCTGTCCATAACCACTGTACAGTACTGCCTCCTGTCCATATTCCAGGGAAGTGGGGTCTATGGCTTGGAGTTCCATCTGGTTCTCTGCCTCCCCACCACACGTTCTTTCTCAACAACCTGTCCAGGGATCCTGCTCAGCAAGTTCTAGCTTCTGGACAACTGCACATGAGAGCCTTGTCTGGCTGGACTTGAGGGCTCAGGGAGTGCTCTGGTGGTCCCAAGGAAGGTTTTGCAATGGCTCCTCACCTTTCCTCCCAATCCCATCCATACAGGCCCTGTGACTCCATATGGCCTGGAGAGAAATGGCAGAAAGATTGGGAGAATGAGAAGTTATCCTATGTGAGATGATACATGGTAGGAAGGCTGGCTGCTCCTCAGCTCGGCGTTCGAGGCCTTCTGCTGTGGAACCTGGCCAGAGCTCCTGCTGTTCCCTTCTGCCAGGCACCTCTGTGGCCTCCTCATCTTCATCCCTCATTTTAACTTTTGGATCTTTGCTCGTTTATTCCCCTTACTTCCCTGTCCTTTCTGCTTTTTGCTGAACAAGAAAATCTATGCCTCAAAATCCCTAACACATAGCCTGTCTGTTTCTGCCTTTACTGACCACTTCCTTAGAGAGTGAGGGGCAAGGTCGGGCACTGAATCTCCCAGCTTGCATGATTCAAGCCAGGGGTCCATGGGTCAGCTCTGGAGGCCTGGGGAAGGGACAGGGAAGCCTCAGGATTAGGGACCGGCCTGAGTATGTGGAGAGATGAGGCCACAGGCCAGACTCAGGCTGTGGGCATTAGACAACTGGAACACAGCAGAATCTGTAGTCAGACCACTAAGCCAACCAGGCTACCTTGGGCAAGTCCCATGGTCCCTTCAGGCTGCAGTTTTTTCACCTGTAAGATACAGAGGTTCTCTAAATGGCCACTAAGACTCTTCCCAGCTCTGACATGCTGAGAGTCCAAGAATTCTCGGCTTCAGCTTCCCAGAGGAGATGAGAGAATCAAGTTAGTCCTGCCCTATTTCTCCTTCCCTATCTCAGCCTCGCTTCTCTCTCCAGGACACTCTCAGCAGGAAGAGCCCACACACCCTAGACCCCAGGAGAGCTCCCATGGCTCCTCTCCAGGACACGTGTGAGCTCTCCTGGCAAGGGTCCTGGCACTAAGTGGGTAGGATCCCAGGGGAGGGGTCTAAAGAGCTTTTTCCTAGGTTCATTCAGACTTCCTCATCCTGTTCTTTGATTTATTCATTCAAGACTTAGTAATCGCCTGACAGGCTAACCCCTAGCCCTCTGGAAGGCACAGATCTGAGGGGCACTACCTCTTCAGGGTGTGCTTGCTCAGGCCTGTGAGCTGCACCTGTTGCCCTCTTGTAAATAAAGGCCCTTGTTTTGGCTGTCTGCCCTCAGGGAGTTGCAGAAAGGCCCATTCTGAGGGAGGTACTGTGCTGGCTGGAATGGGGTCTGTGGGGACAGCTTCAGTGGTGTGTGGGCACTGTGGGGAGGGGGTAGAAGGGATGGGTGCTGTGCTGCACAGGGCTCAGGCTGGGAGGGGTTTTTGCAGTAGCTGCTATGTGGGCTGGAAGGGTATTTGCTGGAGGAGTCCACCTATGGCCAACCCTGGGTGCTTCATAAAGCTTAGCCTTCTGGGTTCTGTTCTGGGAAATTCGCTTCTTAGATCTGGGGAGGGCAAAATGTTTACCCAACTCCCAGGTGCTAATGCTTGGTAAGGGAGAAGGAAAAGAAGAATCACTACAGCGGGGTCTGGGGTGTGTGGGCTCTTGCTGCTGAGAGTGGGGCCCTCTGATCAGCAGCATCACTCAGACACTTGTTAGATGTGAAGTTTCAGGCCCCGCCCCAGACCTGCTGATTCAGAATCTACATTTTAACAAGATCCTCAGATGATTCATACACATTAGAGGCTGAGAAGTGCTGATGCAGGCGATGGTTCCCAGTGGAGGGGAAGGAGCAGGACGCAGAGATTGGTGTGTGCAGGTTGGCAGAGCTTCCCAAGAACTCTTCTCCTTCCTGTGGCCAAGACGTGTAGACAGCAGAGTGACTGATGGCCTGGGGTAAGGCCTGTTGCAGTGATTGGCAACTTCATCCAGTTACTGGAAAACCTTGGGAGTCATCCCCTACCCCCCTCTTTCTCTCACACATCAGCAAATCCTATTGTCAGAATCTGCCCACCTTTCATCTTTTCCATGGCCACCTCACTGGTTGACAGTGTGGTCTTCTCTCACCTGGATTCTTCTCTGGCCAAGGCCTCCTAATTGTCCCCTGCCTCTGTCCTGCCTACCTCTATCCCATCACTGCAGCTTCCCTGAGGGGTAAGTTGGCAATCCTGGTAAAATCCTGGCGGAACAAGTCAACCCTCTCTGCTCTGCACTGGTCTCCTGAGAGCTCCCCACCTACCCCCCTCCCAATGCTCTGCCTTTTCTAGCCTCTACCCCTCACTCCTTCCAGCTCTGTGGGTTTCCTCCTCCTATAGCTGAGCTGAGCATCTGCCTCCAGTCTGAGCCTCTGCCTCCGGTCTGAGCCTCTGCCTCAAGATCTGTACTCTGGCTGCTCCCTGCAGCCAGCTCAGAGGTTCACTCTCAGACTCTCTCTAGGTCTGCTCAGATTTCGCCTCTCCCACCCCTACTGCCTGCGCACTTTACTGTTTTCTCTCTGGTGCCACCATCTAGGTGTGATACATTTTACTTATTTGCCTAATTGTGTTTCCTCCACTAGAATATAAGTTCCATGAGGGTAGGGAATTTTGTCTGTTCTATCGATCGCTCTGTTTCTAACCTACAGCAGGGCCTGGTGCAAAATGAGGGCTAAACAGATTTTTATTGAAAGAATAAGCAGCATGGGGTTCAAGACTGAGGTCAGATACTAGCTGACCTCTTCCTTCCTGGCCTCCCTCCTCCAAGCCTGCAGCAGGGATGAACAGTCAGTCACAGGCTGGGGCAGACCCTACACTGTGCCTCTGTCACCACGCAGGCTCAGAAGAAGCTCTTCACATCCTGGTCCCTCTATCTTTCTAATCTCCTCTTTCACTTTGCTCCAGCCCAGCCATCACCCCCAGCAAAGGCTCCAAGGCCAAGAGAATATTTCCAAAACCAGGATGCACAAGTTTTCCAGCCTTCTTGGTCTAGCCTAACCCCCAGTCTGACTTCTCATGGACTCTTTTTCTCCTGAAGGCCAACTGGGTTCTTCTCCTGCCTCTCATTCCCCATCTGCCTCCTCCCCTTTTCTGCACCCTCCTTGTCCCCTTTTCCTCTGTTAGCTGTGTTTGTGGGAAGTTCTAGGCATTAGTCACTGGCTTTCAAAACAGACTCCTCCTCTCGAAGACCTAGGATGTTTTTTGTCCTAAATCACCTCCTTTGAGCTGAGCCTGGTCATGCGTTCAGAAGAAAGTGTGTGGGCTCCAATGTCCCCCCACCGCTTCTTGGCTGTTTGACCTTGGCAATGTGACCCACAGCCTCTTTCCCTCTCAAAAGCACAGCCTCTTGTACCAGGAGAGCTTCCTTCGAGTCCCAGCACCACCACTTTCCAGCTGTGTGACCTTCCTTGGACAAGTTTCCTAACCTGTCTGTGCCTCGAGAGAGGGATATTAATAGTACCTGACTCATGAAGAAGTTGGGAGGATTAAATGTGTTAAGCACTTAGCCCAGAACCCAGAACATAAGCGCTTAATTATTGTGGGTTCCATTATCTTCTTACCAACTCCTGGCCCTACAATATCCATATCCTCAGCTTCCTTCTTCAGTGCCAGAATATACCTCCAAATACCTCTCCTAGGGTCACCTCACTTAACTTGGCCCCTAGGACCTCTTCTTCCAGAGTCTGTCTCTCAGGCGCAGGTTTCAGGGGCATTACCCTGGGAGCCTGAACTCTCTCTTGGTCCCCCTGAGAACCTTCTATGGGTCTTGGGCCAATCGTGGCACCCTCTGTGCCTCAGTCTCCTTATCTTTTGTAATGGGCTGCTCATCCTCCTTCCCAGGTGTGGCAGGGTATGAGCGAGATAGATGACTGGGCTTCTGCCTGCTTGGGTAAGAGGAGGGCAGACCTCTGACATCAGGCCCAGGTTGGGAGCTATGCACCAGGACCCAGATGCGAGCAAGAATACCACTGTAGTGGAGCTGGCCGGTAGGGCTGTGCATTACAGCTCTGGTAATGAAAATGTCCCCTCTTTAAAGGGGATCCTCAGATACAAGGAGGACCCCAGAGCTGCTGGAGGATGGGGACCCCTTTTGGTGCCCATGGGCAGTATTCACTCTGAAGCTGGGCTGCTCCGCCAGGCTGACGCCAGGCTGGGTGGGGACAAACTAATATTAGCTGAGGCAGCCCCAGACAGCTGAGCTCAGTGGGCCTCAGCAGCCAGTCTCACTGGGCCCAGGTTCAGATGCAGCTTCAGTGTGAGCCATGGCAGCCAAATGAAGCTTTTCTTAAGCCTATGCAGGGCCTCAGACACCCTTTTTACCCTGACTTGCTCCGGACTTTGACTGCTGGCCTGGCAGTCCTGTTCCCATTGCACTGGGGCTGGCTCCTGCCTGGCAGGCCATGCCCCGGCCCCTGCCCACAATGTCCCTCACCTCACCTCTTCCCTGCCCACTGCAGCACAGGAGGGCAGGACTCCTTTCCCCACATCCCCACTCTGCATGTAGCAACAGTCTGTGAGTAGTTTCCCTGCCAGGGACTGCTGTTCGCGCTCATTCCTTCACCCATCCAGTAAATATTTGTTGAGCATCTACTATGTGGCAGGCATTGCTGTAGAAGCTGGGAATAGAGGGGAAAACAAAACAGCCCCAAATCCCTGCTCTCGAGCTTTTCATTCCAGTGCAGGGAGCATGAGAAGAAGCAAGCGGCTGCATAGACAAGAGTGCTGGGGACAGTTCTAAGTCACTGGGCAGGTCATGTTTCAGCAAAACCTTGAAGGAGGTGAGGAGGAGAGCCATGCAACATCTAGGGAACAGGAAGAGAGATAAGACATGCAATGCCTAATGTTCCAGACACAGTTTGGAGGTGTTGGCTGGGCTCAAGGAGCCAGGGGACCATGGTGGGTCAAAAGGGGTAGCACCCACCCCCCACCCCCAGAGACACTCTGGACTCCTGACAATGCGGTCTGGGCCTAGCTGGCCTACCCCCATGGGTTCCCTGAGCATGCTGGTCCTGGGCTCAGCTGTGCTTACCATTTGTTCCCACTGCCCTCTGCCCCCCTCCTGTGGCCACCAGAGCCTGCAGAGGCTGAACCTCCATGGATGCTTCACCATAATGGGGGGCCTCTGTTCTCTTCCTGAAGTCTAGCCATGCGCAGTGGGAGATGGTGGGGCCACATAGGTCTACTACCACACTGGGAGTGAGCTGGATGTGGAGCTAGAGAGAAGTTGGTGAAGGAGCCAGGAGGCTAGGACCCCTACCAGGCAGAGATCTTACCAGCTTGTTCCATCCCACAGCCCTCAAAGGTGCTCACCTGGGTCTCACCACAGGTTTGCTGAAAGAAGATGGTCAGCAGTAGTTATGGGCCAGACTACAGCCGGACTGCCTGGGCTCTGCAGCTGTGTGACTTCTATAAGCCTCAGTCCCCTTAGCTGTAAAGGGACAGGACTCTGCACTTCAAAGGGCTGCTGTGAGAATCCACTGAGATAAGATCTAGAAAGCCCTTCAGCACACATAGGTATACAAGTGATAGCTGTGATCATTGTCACCATCTCTGCAGGATGCCCTGCAGACATGGGCCTGTCCCCACTAGTGAGGTCCTGAGAATATGAACCTACCTAATGGCTACAAAGGGGCTTGCTAGAACTGGGGCTACTGCGATGGGGACCCAGCCCTGCTGGGTTTTTCCATGGGGACCTTCTCTGCCCATCCATGTGATGGGGCAGGAAAGTAGGGCTTTCTTGGGCCTTATTTATCCCTATGGCAAGGCTGTGAACATACCTCAGACCACAGCTACCCACCAGGGGCCAGCGTGTCACCACTTAGAGATGAATTTTTTATGCTCTCCCTCAGGGGCTCATGGAGCAGCAGTGAAGAACATTGTCTCCTGCTGGGCCTCCTGGAGCCAGCCAGAGCCCTGGGCTAAGGGACAAGGGCTGGGCTCTTGTAAGCCTCTGTGCTATAGCCTGCAGGCCCTCTGCAGGTTGCTGTGGGTGCTTCTGAATTGGCCACTGACCAGCCCATGCACCTGGAGCAGGGTCTTTGCCTTTCTGGGCCTGAGCATCCTCATCTTTCAAGTGTACATAATGGTTTTGGAAAATCCAGCCAAACCAGTGGAGGGCCTTATGCAGGAAGAGACCACTGTTGCAAGTGCAGGGGCACTGTGGGGAGGAGACAGAGGAGGAGCACAGCTCTTTGGGCCTGGCCAGGCCTGGGTTCCAGGCTCCCTCTGCTGCAGTGGACTCAGGTAGGTGGTGTCTAGCTGAGCCCTAGTTTCCTCATGTGTGAAATGGGGATGCCAGTTGGTACCTCCCAGGCTGTGCAAAGCCCCCAGCATAGTGCCTGGCACATGGGAGGCACTTACAAGGGCTGGATCCAGTTCCCCAGGATACCATTGATTGTCCAGTCCTGGGTTCAGATTCCTTGGGGTATCATAAGGGCCTGGCTCAGGCACAGAGACAGGGAGAAGGTTGTGGAAGCCTCATCGGGTGGCCCCACAGCCTCAGGGACATGAACCACTGTCACCAATGATATATTTAGCAACACAAAGGTCAGAAATGCCAGGCACTGGCTTCCCTTCTAGGCGTCAGGAATCATGTCTCCCAAGGCCTGGCTGTCACCAGGCAGATATTTTTTTCCTGTCTGGCAGTCTGAGGATTGGAGTAAAAGCCTGGGAGTTTGGAATCATGGTGGCTTATACTGGCTTACTGAGTCTTTCGGGATGTCCCCAGCCTTTTGCAAAGCGTATTGTGCCACCCTTGGAAAACCCACCCACCCTGTCTTTCCAGACCACCCACCCTTGGCCACAGAACACATCAACCATTCCCCAGTGTGCTCTGCCTCCCTGCCTTTGCTCTTCTGTTGCCTCCACTGAGAATGCCCTCTATACATATCACAGCTACATCCTGGAAGGACCCTCTTCTTGAAGAGCCTGCTCTTTCCTTTGTGCTTTCAGAAATCTTTTCCTGTCTGCTTTCAGGCTCTGCTGAGTTTATATGTCTCCTGGACTCTGAGGATCAGGTCAGGCAATAGCTGTGACTGTTAGGCACTAGGCAATCAATCAATCTTTGCTAAAGCAACATGCTCCACAACAGCTCTCGGAGGCTAAAGGATTAGATGTTATAACTACTTCATTGATGAAGGAAAAATGGTCCAGACAGATTATTTTATTTTTCCCAGACCATCCAGTTAATGAGTGGTAGGATTAGATCCCAAGTCTTCTTTTGAAAATTAGGTCAATTAGAGCCATGCCAGTACTCCCCCCTGCTCTAGTATGCTGTGGCTCTGTGGGGAAGAATGAGGTGGGTGGATGGACAGATGAATGATGGACAAATGGAAGAATAAATAGTAAGATGCATGGATGTGGATGAATGGGTGGCAGGAAGGACATATGGATGGACAGATAACACAGCAGAGTGGGTAACTCAGTGCATCGGTAAACAAACAGATGGGTAGAAGGATGGATGTATACATGTCCAGTTGTTTGCCCCACCTCTCATTAGATAAGAACATTCTGGAGAATGGGACTGGAAAGTGTGGACGTCAGGGTAGTAGACAGGATGAAGTGAACATGTGTGCAGAAAGTGGGATTTCCAGATGAAGGGGGCACGATGGCTTGTGGAATAAGAGAGCTGGGAGCTGGTAAGAACTGGCCCATTCCCAAAGGTGAGAGGCCCTGAGGGAGGAGAACCAGGACCAGGGGGATGTTGCAAGCGGAACTGTGGGACAGGGGAGGCATCAGGGCCCAGGATTTTCCAGACTCGCCTTTCCCTGCAGCCACTGGAGGGCAGTCAGTGAGTGGGGAATTGGCCTCTGAACCCTTGGCCTTGGGAGCACAACAGTGGTTTCACTCTGTCCTGGAGTAGGGAGGCCACTTTTCCCCCTCTGGTCCTAACCTTGGTGAGTGAGAAGCTCTGATAGGCTGGGCAAGATGTGTTGCAGGAGGGAGTGCAGCACTGCTGGCTGGAGATAGGGTGCTGAGCTGTGGGTCCTCCTGAGGCCCTGGAAGACTCTGGCTCTGATAGACTGAGATCTCACATCTTCCCACTGCTTTTTGCTATCAACCCTGAGCCTCCAGCCATGAGCCCAAAGGCTTTAGCTCTAATTGCGCAGCAGACCAGTAAACATAGGCATGGGTGGCCAATGTTGAGCTTGGTGGAGTCTGGAAGCTTAGATGTTTCTTGCTTGGAGCAGATTCATCTCCATTTGCGCAAGGAACAGCGCTGTGAGCTCTAGGCTCCCTCCCAAAGCCCTGCTCTAGCATTCCCCAGCGCCAAGCTGCACCCCCCTACGCATACTCTGGCCCGGCGATCTCCCTGGGAAACCAGGTCCCAATGAGAGTGCCTGGTGTGCCGCTAACTGCTCATTACAGTCACGGCTGCAGCTAAGTATAGCTCCAGCACACACGAGACCAAGACAACAAGGGAAAGTCTTCCCATAAAAAAGCTCCACATGCAAACACACAGGCATCTGCACACATGCACTCCCCACACTCGTGCAAACCTATGACCTTGCATGCACGGACACATATTTGTCCTGACACAAAGCTTCATCTGTATGCTCATTTGTTCAATAAACGTTTCTTAGTAAGGGGCTAGGAGATGTTAATAGCATGTGTTCTGGAGTCAGACAAAACTGGGTTTCAAATTCTAGCTCTTCCACTTCTCTGTTGCATGACCACACAGCTTACTTAACCTCTCAGGAAACTCACCTGAGTTTCTTTGTAAAATTGGGATGGTGACCACAGCGTGGACATCAGAGTTGGTGTAGATGTAAGTGAAATGGGACATGTAAGAGTGCTTAGTGTAGGTCTGGCTCAGAGTAAGAGTCAGTGCACTGGAGGTACCTTCATCATCCCTATTGAGAACCTACTCTGTGCCTAGCTCTTGGCTTAGCTGTGCTCTTATTCCTGGAGATCGTGGTGGGGAGAGGCTACATTGGTGCACAGCAGGCACTCAGTGTGTATGTGTTTGACCACTGAAGAATGAACAAGTGAGGAAAGCTGTAGCAATGGGTGGTTGCGTGTCCTTGCAGCTTTCTTCTCCGGAGGAATCCACTCTCACCTGTGTTGCATTCAGGTTGTGTCTCAAGTAGGATTTAGATGTTCTTGCGGGTAACACAAGAATCTCAGAGATAGAAGAAGAGCTGGAGGGTGTCTGGGCCACTCCTCATTTTGCAGATGGGGAAGTGGTGTACAAACACAGAGCAGGAAGCAGGTATTTTCCCAGGCCACTCAGCGGTCAGTGGCCCAGAGCCCAGAGTTGCCACCTTGAGCCAGCCTAGGCCAATGGCCTAGCATAGTGGATGGTGCCTTGTCAAGGTGCAGCCCTGGAGCTGGAGCTGGAGCTGGAGCTGGAGCCTGCTCGACCTACAGTCCTGGTCCTAGGCAGAGTTCCACCTGCCAGGGAAGGGACATGGGTCTAGCCTGGGTACAAAACAAGCTTCAAGATATGGAGGTACTGTCACTGTTACCAACCTTTGTATAAGGCCGCTAAACTGCCTGGGCCATCTCCTCCCACATCACCTCCTCAAAAAGAAACTGGCATTTCTTGCTGCTTTTTTAAGCCCAACCTGGCTGGGCCAGGCCCTGGCTTGGGGTGGGGAGGGCGGGTGGTGCTGGGAGTCACACAGCCTTAATCTCTTCTCACCTTGAGTGATCTCAAGATGCTGGGAATAGACATGGTCTCATCTCCTCACCATGTGTCCCAGATTACAGATTCCCCACTCCAGCACTTGCATCCAGGTTTTGAATTCCATAATCCACTGCCAGTTCTGCTCTGTAGGCAGGACTCGAGCTGTTGGATGACACCTTGAGCGCCTTCAGCTGGCCAGCCTGCTGGGAGGCGAGGATATGTCTGTCCTTTTTCTGGAAAGGATCCCTGTGACCTTGTGCCCATGCCCTGTGAATGACGTGTGCCACTCATGGTCAGTGAGGGTTCAGGTCTTGGTTCACTGATTGTGCCTACTGTCAAGGAGATGAAAGTGATTGTGCCCCAGCATAGACATGAGTCTCTGTCAATGAGAGTACCCATTGCCAGTGTAGACACAGGTCTGTTCTAAATCACTGTGCTTGGTGCTGGTATAACAAGCAATCTTTGCAGAGATTGAGCATACCTGTTGCCGATGATTAGTAACTGTGTCTGTGACCAGTTTAATCAAGATTTGTGCTAGAGATCCTTTTACCAGCGTAGGTAGAACTGCTGTCACTGTAGTCAGTGCTGGCGTAAGTGCAAGTCTGAAATCAGTGACCGTGTACATTGCCAATGTAGACACAGATGCAGTATCAATGAATCAGTGGTTGTGCACATTGCCCGTGTAGACAAGGCACGGTGAGCACCAAAGGGGGGGATGCTCACTTCTGAAGATGGCTGCAGGGAGGAAACTGCTGTGCCAAGTAATGCAGGGACTGAGACAGACAGACATAGGATATATGTCTATGACCTTTTTCCCACAGATGGGCAAGACTCATGCTTAGCTGTGCTCCCCAGTTCTTGGGGAAAAGACCTCTCTTCCTCTAGGAGTTGGAGTGTTTGGCTGGGTATTCAGGCAGGTTCAGCTCTGCCCCCTAGATGCAGCCCCCTCGTGGATCTTACATTCTAGAACAGTGGTTCTCAACCTTCCTAATGCTGTGACCCTTTAATACAGTTCCTGTGGGTCGCAACCACAGGTTGACAACCGCTACTCTAGAGGGTATTGAGAACCGCTGTTCTAGAGGATAGAGAGAGACAAACAATAAGCATGAAAACTAAGTAAATTAGACTATGTGAATTACCAGCACTCAGCCAAGTAGAAAGTTAAAAGATGGAGGCCTGGTTTTAAATCCTGCCTGCCACTTCTGAGCAATGTGGGGTATTTATTTATTTTATTTTTTTGTTGTCATTGTTGAAACAAAGTCCCACCCTATGCCCTGAGCAGAACACAATAGAGTCATAGCTCACTGCAACCTCAGACTCAGGCTGTGGGCATTCTGCTGCCTCAGCTCAGGAAGGCGCTGGGATTACAGGTGCTCAGTGTAGTACCTGGCTGGGTTTTTCCATTTTTTTTTTTTTTTTAGGAGTTGGGGTCTCACTCTTGCTCAGGCAAGTCATAAACTCCCGAGTTCAAGCAATTCTCCCTCCTTGGCCTCCCACAGTGCTGGGATTACAGGTGCGAGCCACTGTGCCCGGCACAACGTGGGTTTTTTAGTATTCTTTTTTTCCTTCTTTTGCATATGTCATAACCATTCTAAACCTCAATTTTCTATTTTATTGTATATAAATTATATCTCAATAAAGGTAGGGGAAGTTAGTGTGTCAGAAGATGATATATGCTACAGGGGAAAAGTAGAGTAAGGAAATTGGGGGTCCTGGGTGAGACTTTAAACAGAGTGGTCTGAGGCAGAGGGAGATTGGGAAGGGCATTCTAGGCAGAAGGAATAGCTGGTGCAAGGGCCCTGGGGCAGGCACATGCCTGGCATATTTGAAGAGGCGGCTGTGAAGATGATGGTGGTAGGAGAGGTTAGAGGGGTAAATGGACAACCAGATTGAGTAGAATACACAGGTCATTATGAGGACCTAGCTTCTCATCTGAGGGAGATGGGATCCAGTTCAGAGTTTTGAGTGGAAAAGAAACACAATTGGATTTATGTTTTAAAAGCATCATCTAGATGCTGTGTTGAAAACAGTCCTAAAGCACCAGGAATGTTAGAAACTGAAAGACCAGTTAAGAGGCTATTATCACAACCTGGGAGGAGATTGATGATGGCTAGGATGTGAGTGGTAATGGCGATGTGGAGGGGAGAGTGCAGATTCTGGATTTATCTTTGAGCAGAGCCACCAGGACTTCCTTATAGGTTAAATGTGAGATGAGGCAGAAAGAGAGGTATCAAGGAAACTCCTCGGCTTTTGGCAAGAATGTCCTGGAAGGATGGAGATGCTCTCTCATGAGATGGAGAGGATGTGGGATAGGAGTGCAGGGGTTAGGTTGGCATGGTGAGTTTCATAGAGCTGTTATAACTCCCCCTGGGGAGCCCAGGGATTTGGGTGCTGGAGCCCTGAGTTCAGGGGAAGGACTGGGCTGGAGATAGCCTTTGAGAGTTTGCCGTTTATTGGTATTTGAATGGCGATGGTATTTAAGTCATAGAACTAGAGGGATTGCTAAGAGGGCGGGTGTAAATAGAGAAGAACAAGGACAAACAGGAACAAGGCTCTAGGGTGCACCGATATTTAGAGCCCAGGGAGATGGGGTTGGCAAAGAACACCAAGAAGGAACAGCCAGTGAGGTAGGAATCAAATCAAGAAAATGTGGGGTCCTAGGAAGTGAAACCAAAAATAGGCAGTGATCAGCTGTGTCACATGCCACTGATGAGCCAAGGATATGAGAACACAAGATTGTTCCTGTTCTCTCTGCCTAGAATGCTTTTCCTTGTACCACACATTTCCCCATCCTTCCTCTGTACAGTTGTCACTTCCTCCTAGAAATTGTTGATAAAAAAGTCAAATGTCCATGCATTCCCCTTAAGGCCCTGTCACCTAACACAGGAACATATGTTCTTATTTGGTAATCTGATAAATGTAAGTCTCCCCCCAACCCCTGCCCGCACCACACCCCTAGGTATGGCTGGTTTTGCTCACCCTATACCCAGAGCCCTGCACAAGCCTGGGATAAGGTGGAAATATTTCTAGGAGTGATGCATATGAGCAGTCAACTCTTGTCCCACCTGGGCTATGAGCTCTGCCCTCCCTGAGCTGTGCCTCTTGAGACCATATTTTTATTCCTTTCCCTCCAAATATGCTAATATATGCACACACACACACATGCACATCCCAATTAGGAGTCGATGCAAACACACCAGTGGGCACTGAAGGAAAGTTTCCCTGTAAATTCCTGCTGGCCTCCACTCCTGGCTCTTCTGTGGAGCTTAGAGCCTTATATTTCTCATCTCCCAACTGGGGGCAATCAACACTGTTTGGCTGATGACTCAGTAGACGTGTGTGTGTGTGTGTGTGTGTGTGGTGTTCATAGAAGACTCAGAATATGAAGATGTGATGTAAACTGAAGAAGGCTGTGCCCATTGTTGTCATAATGGTAAAGACTAACATCCTCCTAGGGCCACCTGAGATGAAGGAGATTTGTAAGTGAAAGTACTAGAGCTGAGTGGTTTTGGAGTCAGAGAGACCTGGTTTCAAATCCCACCTGCCACTTCCAACCAAGGGGTTTTTTGGTACATGTCCTAACCACTCTGAAGCTCATTTTTTCTTATCTGCAAAATGAAGGTAATCATACCTCCCTTAGAGAGTTTTTAAAGATAAATGGGATCATGTTTGTAAAGTGCTTGGCCTCTGGTGAGCATGTTCTTATTACTGTGTAGAGGAGACAGTGAAGCTCAACAATGGTAAATAGTCTGTGGCCGAGGCCTTGAGGACAAACAAGGGTAAAGTGTGTCATCCTGCAGCTGCGCGCAGTGAGTGCTTAACAAAAGCAGGCTCTGAAACAGCCTGGGGAGATGGCCCAAGAGAAGGATTGCCAAGGAAGCCACAGGGCAGCCTGACCTGCAGGAGAGATGTCTCCAGGTACATCCTGAGACTCACCTGCAGATGCAGGCAGAGCTCCCCCTGGGAGGAAAAGAAGCAGGTGTGTTCTGGAGGATACAGAGGGCAGACCTGAGATTTTTAGGAAAGAGGGCAGGAGGTCGACCTAAACAAGAAAGAAATGCACGCATGGCTTTCAGAGTTGTCCAAAGACAGAACCAGTGACTTTATAAGCTTCCCATCACTGGTGGTGACCAACAGAGACATCCATCTCAAGTTCACTGCAGAGGGGATCATTGAATTGCCCCCTCAGAAGACCTATACAGGCATACCTTGAAGATACTGTGGGTTCTATTCCAGACCACTCAATAAAGCAAGTCACACACATTTTTTGGTTTCTTGGTGCATGTAAAAGTTATGTTTACACTACACCATACTTTTTAAATTGTGCAATAGCATTGTGACTAAAAAACAATATACATATCCCAACTCAAAAATAGTTTTTTGCTAAAAATCATCTGAGCCTTGGACAGTGCCCGTGGCTCAAAGGAGTAGGGCACTAGCTCCATATGCTGGAGGTGGCGGGTTCAAACCCAGCCCTGGCCAAAAACAAAACAAACAACAACAACAACAACTACAAAAAAAAAACAACCAACATCTGAGCCTTCAGCAAATTGTATCTTTTTGTTGGTGGAGGGTCTTGCCTTGATGTTGCTGGCTGTGGACTGATCAGGGTGGTGATTGCTGAAGCCTGGGGTGGCTGTAGCAATTTCTTAAAATAAGACAGCAGTGAAGTTTGCCACTTTGATTGACTCTTCCTTTCATGAAAGAATTGTCTCTAGCATCCAATGCTATTTGATGGCATTTTATCCACAAAACTTCTTTCAGAATTGGAGTCAATTCTCTCAAACCCTGCCACTGTTTTATCAACTAAGCTTATGTCATATTCTAAATCCATTGTTGTCATTTCAACAATGTTCATGGCATCTTCACCAGAAGTAGATTCCATTGCAAGAAACCACTTTCTGTGCTCATCCATAAGAAGCAACTCTTCATCTTTTCAAGTTTCATCATGAGATTGCAGTAATTCAGTCCCATCTTCAGGCTCCACTTCTAATTCTAGTTCTCTTGCTATTTCCATCACATCTGCAGTCACTTCCTCCACAGAGTCTTGAACCTCTTGAAGTCATCCCTGAAGGCTGGGATCAACATCTTCCAAACTTCCGTTAATGTTGATATTTTGACCTCCTGTGAACCATGAAAGTTCTTCATGGCACCTAGAATAGTAACTCCTTTCCAGAAAGTTTTCAATTTACTTTGCCCAGATCCATCAGAGGAATCACTGTTCATGGAAGGTATAGTCTTATAATGTGTATTTCTTAAATAAGACTTGCATATCAAAATGACTCCTTATTCCATGGGCTGCACAATGGATGTTGTATCAGCAGGCACGAAAACATTAATCTCTTTGTACTTCTCTATCACAGTTCTTGGGTGACCAGTCACATTATCAATGAGCAGTAATATTTTGAGGGAATTTTTTTCTCCTGTGTAGTAGGTCTCAGCAGGTGGCTTAAAATATTCAGTAAACTATCTTGTAACCAGGTGTGCTGTCATCCAGGCTTTGTTTTTCCATGTCTAGAGCCCAGGCAGTGTAGAGTTAGCCTAATTCTTAATGGCCTGAGGGTTTTTAGAATGGTAAATGAGCATTGGCTTCAACTTTAAGTCACTAGCTACATTAACCCCTCATAAAAGAGTTAGCCTGTCTTTGAAGCTTTGAAGCCAGCCAGCTACTTCTCTCTAGCTATGCAAGTCCTAGATGACATTTTCTTCCAGTAGAAGGCTGTTTGGCCTGGATTGAAAATTTATTGGTTCATGTGGCCACCTTCATTAACTATCTTAGTTAGCTAGGTCTTCTGGACAACTTGCTGCCGCTCCTCCATCAGCACTTGCTGCCTCGCTTTGAACTTTTAGATAATGGAGATAGCTTACTTACTTAAAGCTCATGAACCAACATCTGGTAGCTTCCAACTTTTCTCCCGCAGCTTCCTTACCTCTCTTGGCCCTCATACAATTGAAGAGAGGTACAGCCTTGCTCTGGATTAAGCCTCGATTTCAAGAAATGTCGTGACTGGTTTGATCTTCCATTCTAGACCACTGAAACTTTCTCCAAATCAGAAATAAGGCTGTTGTGTTTTCTTATCATTGATAGGTCCACTGGAGCAGTACTTTTAATTTCCTTCAAGAATTTTCCCTTTGCATTCACAACTTGGCTGTTTGGCACAAGAAGCCTATATTTGGCCCGTCTGGTCTTTCAATATGCCTTATGACTAAGCTTAATCATGTCTACCTTTTGATTTAAAATGAGAGATGTACAACATTTCCTTTTACTTGAACACTTACTGCCCATCTTTGTGTTATTGATTGGCTTTATATCCATATTGAACTATTGAACGGGAAGGCCCGAGGAGGGAGAAAGAAACTGGCTGGTGGATCAGTGAAAACTCATACAACATTTGTCCTTTAAGTTTGCCATCTTATATGAGCTTGTTTCATATATTAACATCAAAGATCACTGATGACAGATCACCATCATGGATATAATAATAATAATGAAAAAGTTTGAAGTAGTAACACAGAGACATGAAGAGAGCATGTACTGTTGGGAAAATGGTGTTGACTTGGTCAACACAGAATTGCCACAATTGGTAAAAGAACTTGAATTTGTAAAAATGCAACATCAGTGAAATGCAATAAAGTGAAGTGTCCCTGCGTACCCTCTATGGGTGCCCTCCTACTCACTTCCTCATCTGGGAGTCTCATTCATGTATTTCTTTTTCTTCTTGGTATTTTGTTTTTGTTTTTTGTTTTTTGAGACAAGATCTCGCTTTGTTATCCAGACTGGAGTACAGTGACATCATCATAGCTCACCGCACCCTCAAACTCATGAGCTCAAGTGATCCTACCACCTCAGTGTCTGGAGTAGCTGGGACTACCCCATGCACCACCACATCTAGCTAATTAGTATTATTATTTTTAAAGAGTCAGGGTTTTTCTATGTTGCCCAAGATAGTCTTGAACTCCTGGGCTCAAGTGATCCTTTTGCCTCAGCTTCCCAAAGTACTGAGATTACAGGTGTGAGCTACTACACCCAGTTTCATTCATGTATTTCTTATTCCAATCTGTGGCTTTTTCAAAAAAAAAAAAAGTTTGAGACACAACAGGCAAACTATAATAGAATCTTTGAAAATAAAGAAGAAAAAATAAAAGTAGTATAATGAAGAAGAAATAGCTGTACCCCAAACCCAGGGAAAGGATTAGCTCAGAATTGATTACTAAATTTAGCTGAGCTCCCTGGCAGTCAGAGCAAGAGAGTAAAAGGGAAGGGTTGCGTGAGTCATCATTTACTAATAGAAAAGTGGACAGGTATAGTAGGAGACACTGCTTATTCTAAGTCCTGAAATATATGATGAATGTCCCATGTTGGATACTGGTATTTCTCCAAGTATAAGATACTAATGGGAGAGAGTGAGAGGGGACCCCTGGCTTTCACCATATTTATTTGTCAATGGATTGTCAGACCTGCAGGGGCAGGTGGGATGTTGATTCGGATTGGGCCGCCTGGGCCCACACACGAAGCCTTCTTGGACTGTGGAAGTAGAACTATAGGAAGCAGTCTGGGACAGCACCAGCCCCACACCTCTGTGGCCCCAGGGCCCTCTGTGCTGGCTGGTGGCTAAGAACCACACTGGAGCCCAGATCCTGCTCATAGGGCACAGGCATGGCGACTTGAGCTGTGTGGCCTTGAGCTGCTTAGAGGGGCTGATGGGAGGGAGTGAAATGTGGTGCTGCAGAGGCAGGGCAGGCTGGTCCCACCACTGAGAACCCAGAGACCTCTGCACAACACTTAGCCTCTCTAAACTCCAGACTCTGCATCTGAAAAGGAGTGACAATAAAACTTCCCCCACTGAGCTGCCATGAGGTTTAAATGACAATGTATGGGAAGTTCCAGGAGCAAGGCCCACTTAAGACCCCTAAAGCTATTGTCATCCTTTGTCTTTTTTTTTTTTTTTTTTTGGCTGGGGCCAGGTTTGAACTCACCACCTCCAGTATATGGGGCAGGCACCCTACTCTTTGAGCCACAGGTGCCGCCCATGTTATCCTTTATCTTGTTGTCAGTCTGGCCAGAAAGTTGGCAGCTCTGACTCAAGTTTCACAAGCTCTGTGACCTTGGGTGTCCTTCCTTCCTGAATCTCAGTTCTTCCTGGCCTCAGGATGGGGGCTTATGTGGGAAACCCCATGATCATGGGAGAATAAATCTGTGCTGACTATGTCCCTCACAGACTGGAGGCTGCAAAACAGGGTCAGGGTCATGGCTATCATGAGACTGTCCTTTGCTCCTGGTCTCTCAGCAGACAACTGGTAGCAGGAACAGAGAAAACCAGGGGGACAAACCTAAAATTGCACACATCTCTCCCTTTAGCTATTGCTGTGCTCCTCACTGCCTCACCACCCCCGATAATTTGGGGAAAGACAAAAACCAAAATGCTGTGTTTGGATTTTTGTGGAAGGAAGCAAGCCTTGGCCCAAATCCAAGAATACCAGTGTGCAAGGGAGCTTGCATCTTGGGGCTTCTCCCTGCCCCTGCATTCTACCCTGGGTCAAGGGAAGCTCTATGCATCTGGCTTGTCCCCCTCAGTATCATCTTACTTCCTGGAGTGTGTTCTAATTGTCCCCACTTTAAGAGTGATGTCTTGTCTCCGAGAAGTGACTAACCTGCAGCCATATAGCTGGTGGCAGAGCTGGGATTCGAGGTCAGGTCTCTGCAGCCAAGCCTACAACTCTCTTCCATCCACCATGCTGCCTGCCTTCCAGCACATAACATGGTTCACTCTACATCACAACTGCCTGGCACTGGGGTCTTGTCTGGTCTCTGGGACCCCAAATGCCAGGATGGGCTATTGTCACAGAGCCACTTGGAGCAAAATGGAAGGAGAATTTCTACTCCTCCCATAATGACTGAGTCCTAGTCTTTAGGGGCTCTGCTGTTTGTGTCTCCACTAGGTCAGTCTCCCTGCGCTCTCTGCTGCCTCCCTCCCCATCACATTCTGCCCACTCCTGCCTCCTTTCCTATGAGACTCCTTGCTCCATCCTTCTACAGGATCTGGGTTTAGCTCCCACCAAGTTCTCCTGTGGTTAAATCCAGAGATGCCTCACTGGGCCCCATCCCACTGGATCTCTCTGAGGTTGCCCCCCAGGGAATACCATGGCTGGCCCTCACTGACACACTGGTCTGCGTGTTGTTCATCCAGACTGGTCAGGGCAGGCTCAGCTCCATTCACACCACACAGGCTGTGCTTGGGACAAGATGGTTTTCTGAATGACGGTGGTGATGTTCTGTGCCTCCAACTCCCAGGTCCCTCAAAGCTCAACAGTTTCCATTCCATGACTGTAAAATTCTAGAATTTTAGAGTCAGAGGCTGGGGGTGGGGAGGTTTGAAAGGGACCTGCTGAATGTGTTCAAATACCTCCCTCTTTCTCCAACTATGATTTCAGTTCATCACCACCACAGCAGGGAGGCAAGCAGTGAAGGCCCAGAAAGGGGCAGTGATTTGTCCTGGTCACTCAGTTGAGCCAGGCCTGAAACTCAGGTGGGTGTGACTTCAAGGTCCTGCCATCTCTGCTCTAGCTGCTGCCTTAGCAGTTTTGACCTAGGATCCTAAAGGCAGGCGGGCCCTGGGGATTAGAGGGCCCGGAGTGTGGGGCATCTTGCCCAAGCAAAGGCTTCATGAGGAGAACCCCACACAGGAACCCAATGCTGATGCGGTTTCTGTCTGTGGTCATCCTGAGGACTCTGCGACCCTGGACAGGTCCTTTCCCTCTGGTGTCTCCCTTTCTCCATTCCCACCCCAGGGGCAGCTTTGGCGCATACATCCTCTGGGGGCTCCTGTCTTGTCATGGTGTTCTGACTTTCTAATGATCATGTTTCCACAAGTCCGAGGTCTGGGGATACAGGCAGAAATACTATTTCAAGAATGTGTGCATTCATTTTAACTTTAAAGTGTGAAAAAAAATGTGCATCTCAGAATGAAAGCACAGTGGGAACCTTGGCCGTGTCAGGATTTGCCAGCCCAGCTGTTGGTGTGGCCCTTCCTGGCTCCAACTTAGGTCAAGTTCGTGAGAATGAGTTCAGTAAAGCCGCAGAGTCTGTCTGGGTGTCTGGTCTCCCTGAGGTCTGGTCACTGCCTTTTCTGGCCCTGCTTCTCCCACTCCCCACATTGGATCCCGGGATTGACAGTGTCATTGTGGAAGGCTGAGGGATTTCTGGTCCTGCCCTGCCTCCCTGCAGCCTTCCCCAAACTAGCTCAGACTCCCACCTTATCCATCCTCTTTCTCCCAGTCGGGCACAGTCTTTTTTTTTTTTTAGATGGAGCCTCAAGCTATCCCCCTTGGTAGAGTGCCATGGCATCACAGCTCACAGCAACCTCCAACTCCTGGGCTCAAG
>CAUYQV010152353.1:0-19027 GCA_963574575.1 Galagoides demidoff
AATAGCCAGGCATTGTGGCGGGTACCTATGGTCCCAGCTACTTGGGAGGCTGAGGCGGGTGACTCGCTTGAACCCAGGAGTTGGAGGTTGCTGTGAGCTGTGATGCCATAGCACTCTACCCAGGGGGATAGCTTGAGGCTCTGTCTCAAAAAAAAAAAAAATTTCATCATTTTGAAACAAACCATGTTCCATACAATAATGCACTAAAAATTGTGGGGTACGCGCTGTCCTTACCAGGAACTAATGCTGCGACTGAGCGTGTTTTTTCTATGGTAAATAAAGTATGGACATCAGAAAAATCACAATTAAGTGTTGAGACTTTGAAAGCCATTTTATGTGTGAAATATAATTTAGCAAATTCTTGTGAAAAATTTAACCTTTAAACAACGATAGCAGTCTACTAAAAATATATTACAATACTATTTTTGCATTCTATGAAAATTTTTGTTGCTCCATATAGACCAAATTTTTAATTAAGAACCCCTCCCCCCCACCTCTCCCACCCCCTCCACCCACTCTCACCACCACCCCCCATCAATGATGTCCCACTTTACCAATGTTAAAATCTGGTCACCTTAGCCTTGGAGAATCCAGCTGTTTGACATTTCTCTGGGTGGCAGCACTGGGCACAGCTGGCCCCTGTCCACCCTCCTTGCCCCCCTCCACACTCCCCTGAAGGGGGCCTGAGCATGGCAGGAACCTTCCGAAGAGGCCAGAGGGCCCCCTGCAAGCTCCTGCACTGATCATGCCTGGGGACTCTGGGGCTTCCATTTGCAAAGCAGATTTTGAAAAGCCTGGTGAGTTTGGTTCTCTGTCTTAAACACTTCCGCAAGAAACAACAGCACCCTACTCTAATGTCAGTTGAGTAGAACAGGCAGCATAGAGAAAATCTGGACAATTAGACCTGCCATCTTGGCCAGAGTCTCAGTTCCCCTGTGGCCTCGGTTGCCCCATTCATATTAAGCCCTAAGCATCTGTAAACTTCGCTAATCTGTGAGTTTCAATGGCCACGTTCTATGTATACTTAGAGGCAAGGTCTTGCTCTGTCACCCAGGCTGACAGGCAGTGAAGTGATCATAGCTCATTGTAGCCTTGAACTCCTGACCTCAAACAATCCTTCCATGTTAGCCTCTTAAATAGCTGGGACTACAGATGTGCACCACCATGCCCAACTAATTTTTATTTATTTATTTTTTAGATAGTCTCACTGTCACCTGGGCAGAGTGCTGTGGCATCATCATAACTCACAACAACGTCAGACTCTTGGGCTCAAGAGATCCTATTGCCTTGGCCTCCCAAGCTGGGACTACAGGCACCCACCACAAAACCTGGCTAGTTTTTCTATTTTTAGTAGAGATAGGATCTTGCTCTTGCTCAGGCTGGTCTTAAACTCCCGAGCTCAAGCAATCCCTCTGCCTCAGGGCCCAGAGTGCTAGTTTTGTTTTGTTTTATTTTGAGACAGAGCCTCACTTTCTTGCCTCTTCAAGATCATCCAGCCTGACCCTTGATTCTACAGATGGGTAAACTGAGGCCCAGAGAAATGAAATGACTTGCCTAGAGTCATACTGGGAGAGAACCCAGGGCAGGACTGAGCACCAGTAGAGAACCGTGGTGTCACAGCTCACAGAAACCTCAAACTCTTGGACTCAAATGATCCTCTTACTTCAGCCTCCCAAGTAGCTGGGACTACAATGCCTGGATTTTTTTTTTTTTTTAAGAAATGGGGTCTTGCTCTGGCTCAGGCTGGTCTCAAACTCTTAAGCTCAAGCAATCTACCTGCCTCAGCCTCCCAGAGTGCTGGGATTACAGGTGTGAGGCACTGCTCCTGGTTCCAACAAATTTTTAAAACATATTTTGTTGAGGCTGGGTGTGGTGGCTCACCCTTATAATCCTAGCACTCTGGTAGGCTAAGCTGAGCTCAGGAGTTTGAGACCAGCCTGAGCAAGACCAAGACCTTGTCTCTACTAAAAACAAAAAATACTGGCTGGATATGAGGCAAGAGTATCACTTGAGCCCAGGAGTTTGAAGTTGTTGTGAGCTGTGACACCCCAGCACTCCACTCAGAGTGACAGAGTAAGACTCTGCCTCAAAAAAAAAAAAAAATTGTTGAGATGAGGTCTTGTTATGTTGCCCAGGCTGGCCTTGAACTCCTGCCCTCAAGCAAGTCTCCTATCCAGGCCTCCTAAATGTATTTGTAGAGATGGGGTCACCCCACACTGTCCAGGCTGCTTTATATTAATGCCAAAGCCTGCTAACCCGGAGCCTTACTTCTACTCTCAGGAGTTCTTGTCCTTCAAGTTCTTTTTGAGAGCCTCCAAGAGATGTCCTACCTGCCCTTTTATGTTATGTGGTTGGCTAAGTAGTGGCCCCCAAAAGATGTCCACATCCTACTCCCCAGAAACTGTGTATTCATTACCTTACATGGAAAAAGAGACTTTGCAGATATGATTAAATTAAGGGTCTTGCGATGGGGGATTATCTGGGTGAGCCCCATGTAATCACAAGGGTCTTTATAAGAGGTCAGGGTCAGAGGAGGTGACGTGATGGCAGAAGCAGAGGGAGGAGACGTAGGGCTCAGAGCATTGGGAGGGAGGGGCCAGGAGCCAAGGCACAGCAGGCAGCTTCTCAAAGCCTGAAAAGGCAAGGAAACAGTTTTGCCTGGTGTCCAGAAGGAGCACTGCCCTGCCTTGCTTTCAGCACTTCTGGCTTGTTGAACTGCAAGATGGTGCTGTGTTAAGCTGCTAAATTTATGGTATTTTGTCAGAGCGGCATTAGGGCATGGATACAAGTTAGGACAGATGGCCACTCACCCTCATTCTCATCCCACTCTCCTTGACCCTTTCTGCTGGGCCATCAAGACACAGCCACTCCTGCTGGCCTCACTTTACAAAGGGCTTCTACAAGAGCCCCCAGAGTCTGAGGGTCTCTGCCTGTTCACCCCAGCAATGAACATGAGCAATCTTTAAGGAGCAGCAGTAGTTTGGCTCTGTGCTGGGGCCTGGGTGCCACACACACTCACACTCACATGCATCCTCCCCCCAGCGCAGACCCAGGCCCAGGCTGGAACCCCTGCCACTTGTTGCACAGGACCATTCTCACCAACAACACCCAGGCCAGTTTCCAAGAGGGGATCCCCATGCCGGATGCCTCTGTTCTCATCAGTTCTTCCAGGGGACCCCCATTGTCTACCCACCCCACCCTCTCCAGAGAGTCTGGACATTATCAGTATGAATGACCCTGGTTGCAGATATGGCTCAAGATTTATCCATTTCTTTCTTTTTAGAGATGGGGTCTCACTCTTGCTCAGGCGGGTCTCCAACTCCTGAGCTCATGCAATCCACCTGCCTCAGCCTCCCAGAGAGCTAGGATTACAGGCGTGAGCCACCACGCCCAGCCTATGCATTTCTTAGTAAGAGACTTTTCAGCCACCACATAAATTACTGACCTACATAGGTACGTGGTGGGGACCAGGTATGGTTCCACCTGCCACAGACTGGCCAGGGACCAGTGTACAGGGCCAGTGTGGCTGGTAAATGGTGTAACTGGGAGGTGGGTTTCTGGTTGTTTAGACCATGTTCTTGCCTGGACCCCTGACACTGATGTTCTCCGACCCTTCATCAGTAGTATTACCAAGCCCCCATTCTGTGCCCCAGCTCAGCGGTTTCTTTCTGGAGAAACCACTGACAATGATCAGTTATGCAGGATCTTGGGAGCATTTTCCTTCTTTTTAAGCTTTTATTTAATTACACAAGTGGCCCATGTTGCCTAAAGGACAAAAAAATTAGAAAAGAAAAGTAGCAAATAGAAATGATCTCTAGAAATAATAATCTAATAATCCACCACTCAAGTTTTGGTATACTATATGTATATTTATGATAATCTAATATCTGATGATTTATCACTATGGGGATATTGTTTATTTTTTCCTTGAGACAGGGTCTCACTCTGTTACTAGAGTGCAGTGGCATCATCATAGCTCACAGTAACCTCAAACTCCTAGGCTCAAGGGATCCTCCTGTCTCAGCCTCCTGAGTAGCTGGAACACCAGGCATGACTGTCTGGCTGGTCTCCAACTCCTGGCCTTAAGCCAGCCTTCCACCCTGGCCTCCCTGAGTGCTAGGATTACAGGCATGAGCCACCACGCCCCGCCACCACTTTGAATGCTTTTGGTGCATACTGTGTACTCGGGACCTGCTTTTAAATCCAGACCCATTATTTCTTTCATGCTCTGGATTTGCCACCCACTTTAGCATTAGCTCAAGGACAAATAATATTTAAGTGGTGAATCTCTGACTTGTAATTCTCTGTGCTACTTTTCTCTATTAGCGTGTATGAATGAAAAAAATGACTCCGGTTTACATTTTTTAAATGCCAAGCATATTCTCACCCCAATGTTCCAGTGCACCTGCCTGTTGTGATAGTTTTGGGAATTGAATTAAATACTATTTTTTCCTTCTAGAGTAAGAAGTTCCTGGCTGATGCTAAAGATAATGGAATTTCTGAGCCTCAATTTACTCATCTGTAAAATGGGGATAATAATCAGTACTTTGCAGAACTTTCGTGTCCTGCAAAGAACTAACTGGGCATCTGACACATGGTAAAAACTAAGCTTTTTAGTTTCTTCCTTTCCCTCTGGGGGCCAGGTATTGTGCAGTTAGGTTTTGGGTGTTGGCACTAGAGGTTTAGTTCCTCTTGGACCCTGTTCCTGGCTTTTTAAACCCACATTTCCAGGTATTCTAGGCTAATTGTCTCCCCCAATAACAACCCCTAGATTTACTCCACCTTAAAAGGTCCTTGAGCTCTCAGGAAGACAACCAAACGAGAGAACAGAACATTAGAGAAAATTGCTTGTCTAAAATAGACAAATAATTTTCATTTCATCCTTCCCTCTGTGCTCCACTTTATCTGTCTCCTCTCTGTCCCTTTTTCTACATAAGCCGGGCATGAGGGCGATATTATTCTTATAAATTCTCAAGATGGATTACATAATCATCTAGATCAGAGACTGAAAAAGAAAAGGGAACTTCTTGGTAAATGGACACAGTCTTTGCAATGATTTAAAGAGATAAAGCCTACATCACCCTTGCCTCCCAATACTCAGTAGCTGACTGGCCTCCCTCATTCTTGGGCTTTTTAGAGAGGGGTCCCAGCTGAACCTGTTTAGAACTGTATCGCCCCACTTCCCAGAGGATAAGAATCACCTGGCGTGTTTATGAAATTGCAGGTTCTAGGGCCCCAGTCTAGACTTCTTGAAGCAGATTTTTCAGGGAACACATCTAGCGGCCCTGGGTGATTCTTTTTTTTTTTTTTTTTTTTTTTTTGGAGACAGAGCCACAAGCTATACCCCGGGGTAGAGTGCCAAGGCAACAACGCACATACCAACCATCAACACGTGGGCTCAAGTGAGTCTCCTGCCTCTGCCTCCCAAGTAGCTGGGACCACAGGTGCCCGCCACAACGCCTGGCTATTTTGGGTTTTTTTGGTTGCAGCCATCATTGTTGTTTGGTGGGCCTGGGCTGGATTCGAACCTCCCACCTTAGGTGTATGTGGCTGGCGCCTTAGCCACTTGAGCCACAGGCGCCGAGCCAGCCCTGGGTGATTCTTAACATCAGGAGAATAAGGTCAACTTTGTTAATCGAGGAAGAAAACCTCGGTACTTCTCAAACTTGGCTGCACAAGGGTCTCCTGGGGACCTTTAAAAACCCGGTGCCCAGTTAAGTCAGAACCCAATCATATTGGGCCATCTATGCTCAGGAGCCAGTGGAAAGTCCTCTGACTACACATGGACCAAGAGTTCAGGGCTGTAGCCCTGGGCTTGTCACAAACTAACTGGGTGGCATCTCTAGGGCCATTTTCACACATACAAAAGGAGGGACGTGGAGTAGCCTTCTGTCCTGTGTGTCAGTATGATTGATGGGTTGTGACTTCCTGGGTCACAATATTGAGAAGGATTCTGATGCAGAGACTGGGCTGAACAGGAGAATACCTTAATGATGAATGATGTTTGCCATGGGTGCAGATGAGAGGAATGTTGGCTCAACATGCATGAGCCAGTCACACCTGGGATAGGTCATCTGCAAAGTCCCCTTTAAGCCTCAGCGACATCGTAGAATAACAGCACCAGATTTATTGTGATGAATAATTGAGATAATGTAAATAACACCTTGCACCCTGTAAAGTGCTATGCAGATGTCTGCTATTATAGTATAATAACTTTTCCTATTTAAGTTCTAAGACGTCACTTCAATACTTTTTTAAGGCTGAGACGTGAGTCAGAGTCACGAGCAACATGTTTGGGCTAGGGTGGGATGTAGTGTCTGGGTCAGAATGCACTGTTGGATGGGTAATCACATGGGATTACAGGAATGGACAGTTGAAAATCTGAGGAAGTTCAAAACTCTATTTTTCAACCTAACTGAGGAGTGAAATTATAGAGGGAAGACAATATATGGAGTTCTGGTTCCACAGTACATCTCTGTCCTGACCGGCCTACAGCCATGTAGATGTTCTACTTTCAGGCAGGATTATACTTAAGGATGCCATCCATCCATCCATCTGTCCACCCATCCATCCATCCATCCATCTATCCACCCATCCATCCATCCATCCATCTGTCCACCCATCCATCCATCCATCCACCCAACCATCTGTCTGCCTAACCATCCATCTATCCACCCACCCACCTATCTATCCATCCATCTACCCAACCATTCATCTATCTACCCACCCACACATCCACTCACTCATCTACCTGTCTTTCCTCCCACCCCTCTACTCACCCACCCGCGAGCTTAGCTGTTTATGTGTGAATACTTACTATGTACTGGCATATCCAAGTGCTAGAATACAGGTGGGGCTGCTGTGATTCACAACTCCAGGGGGCAGCATTCACATTGTGACCTTTGCATAGACCTACTAGACACAGAATGAACAAGACAGACATGGTCTTTGCTGGTATGGATCTTTCATTCTAGAGGGTAGACCAACAATAAACAAACAGTATGATAGACCACTATCATTAATGAATATCGATGCAAAAATATTCAGTAAGATCTCAGCAAACAGGATTCAACAACACATCAAAAAAATTATACCCCATGATCAAGTTGGTTTTATTCCAGGGTAACAGGGTTGGTTCAACATACACAAATCTATAAATATAATACAATACATCAATAAAAGAAAAAAAAAGACCATATGATTCTCTCAACTGATGAAGAAAAAGCCTTTGATAATATTTAGCATCCCATCATCATCAGAATTCTTAAGAAAATAGGCATAGAAGGGACTTTTCTTAAACTGATAGAGGCCATTTACAGCAAACTCACAGTTAATATCATATTGAATGGTGTAAAATTGAACACATTTCAACTCAGATCAGTAATGAGGCAAGGATGCCGACTGGCTCCCCGGCTACTTAACATAGTAATGGAAGTCTTAGCTATCACAATCAGGCAAGAGAAGGTGATCAACAGTATCCAAATAGGGTCAGAGAAGATCAAATGCTCACTCTTCACTGATGACATGATCCTATACCTGGAAAATCCCAGGGACTCAACTTCAAAACTCTTAGAAGTGATCAAGGAATACAGCAGTGTCTCAGGATACAAAATCAATAGTTATAAGTCAGTAGCTTTTATATACGCCATCAACAGTCAAGCTGATAAAACAATCAAGGACTCTATTCCTTTTACAATAGTGCCAAAGATAATGAACTATCTGGGAATTTACCTAACAAAGGATGTGAAAGATCTCTATAAGGAGAACTAGGAAATGCTGAGAAAAGAAATAGCTGAAGATGTTAACAAATGGAAAAACATATCATGTTCATGGCTGGGAAGAATAAACATTGTTAAAATGTCCATACTACCCAAAGCAATCTACAGATTTAATGCAATCCCTATGAAAGCACCATTGTCATACTTCAAAGAACTTGAAAAAATACTACTTCGTTTTATATGGAATCAGAAAAAACCTCGAATAGCAAATACATTATTCAGAAATAAGAACAAATCAGAAAATATCACATTATCAGACTTCAGCTATACTGTAAATCTATAGTGATCAGAACAGCATGGTACTGGCACAAAAACAGAGTGGTAGATTTATGGAACAGAATAGAGAACCAAAGATGAACCCAGCTACTTATCATCATTTGATCTTTGACAGGCCTATCAAAAATATTCAGTGGGGGGAATGACTCCCTATTTAACAAATGGTGCTGGGTGAACTGGCTGGCAACCTGTAGAAGACTAAAACTGGACCCCCACCTTTCACCTTTAATAGAAATTGATTCTCACTGGATAAAAGATTTAAACTTAAGACATGAAACTATAAAAATATTAGAAGAGAGTGCAGAGAAAATACTTGAAGAAATTGGCCTGGGAGAATATTTTATGAGGAGGATCCCCTGGGCAACTGAAGCAACACCAAAAATACATTACTGGAATCTGATCAAATTAAAAACGTTTTGCACAGCCAAGAACACAGTAAATAAAGCAAACAGGCTATCTTCAGAATGGGAGAAGATTTGGGGATGTTATACTTCTCACAAAGGTCTGATAACTAGAATCTACAGAGAACTCAAACTAATCAATAAGAAAAGAATAAATAACCCCATTTCTATGTGGCCAAAAAACTTGAACAGAAACTTCTCTGATGAAGACAGGTGCATGGCCTACAAACATATGAAAAAATGCTCATCATCCTTAATCATCAGAGAAATGTAAATCAAAACCACTTTGAGATATCATCTATCTCTAGTAAGATTAGCCTACATTACAAAATCCCAAAACTACAGATATTGGCATGTATGCAGACAGAAGGGAACACTTCTACACTGCTGGTGGGAATGCAAGCTAATACGGCCTTTTTGGAAAGAAGTTTGGAGAACACTCAGGGAACTAAAAGCAGACCTACCGTTTGATTCTGCAATTCCTCTACTAGGTATATAGCCAGATTATCAAAAATTATTTTAAAACAAAGACCAGAATGTTTATTGCAGTCCAATTCATAATAGCTAAGACATGGAAACAACCCAAGTACCCATCAACCCATGAATGGATTAACAAATTGTGGTAGTATAATTGTGATGGATGCGTTACTTGGTTCAGTGTAAACATTTCACATTGTATATTGAAGCAGTACCCTGGATCCCATAAATGCATCAATGTACAAAGTTATGATTTAATAGAAAATAATTAATTAGGGCAGCGCCTGTGGCTCAAAGGAGTAGGGTGTTGGGCCCATATGCCAGAGGTGGTGGTTTCAAACCCAGCCCCAGCCAAAAATTGCCAATAATAATAATAATAATAATTAATTAATTAAAAAAATAAAAAATAAAAAAAGTGGCTGGTAACTGTATTTCTCAATAACTAAATAACTGTTATAGTCTAATTCAAAGTTGGTGGAATGGCAAAAATGTAGTTTGTAAATGTTGATTTTGTTGTTGTTGCTATTGAGATGGAGTCTGCTATATCCTGAGCAGAGTGCAATGGTGTCATAGCTCACTGCGCCCTCAGACTCAGGCTGTGGGCATCTCCCTGCCTCAGCCTCCAGAAGCCACTAGGATTACAGGTGCTCATGGCCTCGCTGGGTTTTCCATTTTATTTAGGAGTTGAATCTCACTCTCCTCACACAAGTCTCAAACTCCTGAGCTCAAGCAATTCTCCCTCCTCAGCTTCCCACATTGCTGAGATTATAGGCGTGAGTCACTGCACCTGGCTGTAAATGTTGACTTTAAATCACTCTTTCCTACCATCATTAGTCACTATGTGAGCCTTCATGACATCATATGGTGAGCAGTAGTTTTATCATCCCTTTTTCATACAATAGTAAACCAAGCCCCAGAAACTTCATGAAAACTGCTAAAAGTGACAGACCCAGGAATTCTGACTCTGGAACTAGATTTTAATCACTTAAACATTTTGCCTTACTTTTGTCAGTTTCTATCGGATAGATGAAACTAATATGGTTTTGGAACAAGAAAGAATCTTGGGGTCATTTTGTTTAGCCAACTTATTTTACAGATGAATTAAAACTGAATAAATAGTTCACTTGAAATTCATTTCCTAGTTAGTGATAGAATAAAAATAGAACCATTCCAGAATTTTTAAAATGAAGACTCTTTATATAAAGATCACCTTAAATTAAGAAAACATACAGCATAAAAAATCATCACTTAGTATTAAATAAAATGGTGTAATGATGCAAAGTAAACGCTATTTTTTGACATGAAAGACCATTAAGAAATGATAGAATAACTAAGGAGAGGTGAACTATTATCTCTTCAAACACTAGTTTACAAATGAATCCCCTATGAAAATCAGTTGGATAACCAAGCACACCAAGTTACACTACATTCAAGATTCTCAACTCTTCATAGAATCAACATCCCATTCTGTTTAAGGAAAAATTTTAATTTTCTGTTCTATAAACTTCAAATGAACTCATATGATAATATTTGAAAAATTTTTCCCAGATTGAATCACATTATACCTGAATATCTCAGGGCCTACCTCATAGACACAGCTATAAAGTCTAATCTTCCATTCACCTGACATCATTTAAAATATTCACAAAGATTTACCACCATCTCTTATACTTTTGAATTTTACCTCCTTCAAAGAAGATATACCTAGTTCTTCTAAATCTTCAAATTCTCTTATTATTATAGCTGCTCTGGGCATTTAACTTTAGATTTACCAATGTTCTTCTTCACTGTTCATTGAGGTCGCAGTTGAGGGAATGGTTTTCAGGATGCTGATCTATTGTGGCACTGCTTCTTTGTTCCATATGCCATGTTAATGACATCCTTGATTGAATGCATGCTGGCCACCACACTGGAGAGACCTTCTAAACTTGAATCTACGACTCTTTGCACAACATAAAATGTCTCTGCTATATTTGCAATCTTCCTAGCCCTTAAAAAATACTATGGATTAAAAAAAATCTGTTCTGATGATAACTAAAGTTGGAAAGAAATATTGTGGATAACTTTGAAAGAAGAAAATAATCTCTGAAACCCCACCAAAGGTTTTGAGAAAATGAAAATCTCTTTCTTTTCTTGGAGATTAGTAATAAAAGAAGGAAAATAATTCAGTATCTATGGAGGGAGTAGGCATGGTTAAAAATTTGTTTGTTATTTTATTTATTTTTTAAACATTTTGTTATTTTATTTTATTTATTTATTTTTTGAGACGGAGTCTCACTATGTCACCCTCAGTAGAGTGTGGTGGCATAACAGCTTACAACAACCTCAAACTCTTGGGCTTAAGCAATTCTTTTGCCTCAGCCTCTCAAAGCTGGGACTACAGTCATCTATTACAATGCCTGGCTAATTTTTTGTTGCAGTTGTCATTGATGTTTAGCAGGCTAGGGACAAGTTTGTACCTGCCAGTCTAAGTGTATGTGCCCAGTGACCCAACCACTGAGGTCCAGGCACCAAGCCATTTCTTATTTTACATAAAGACTTTACTGTACACAAAGCAAAAGGAACTCATTTTCTGGGAGAAGGGGCTGAGAATAGAAATGAAAATGAGCTTAATTGTAAGAATAAGAACCTATAAGATGTGGGACTTACCTTTGTATTCTGCTTATGTTATATGCTTTAAACTTTTGTTTAAATGATTTCAGTGTAGAAAAATTTGCACATGGATTTGATGTTTTAAAAAATCCTATTAAAATTAAATTAAATATTAATTTCCAAAATAACCTCTAATAATTTTATCAATTAATAATGTATGTTTCATTTTTAGATGATTAAAAAAAGATCTCCTTCTAACTATCTGCTATCAAGGTAATTCTGAAGATAAACAGTGTTCACTGGTTTCACAATCAGAGATAGATGTGAATTTATCACACATTTCAAGTAGAAAAGGGGCTAATTTATCAGGATTACATAAACTGACTAAGGGAATTATGAAAGAGTATTCTCAGAAATAGTCAAAGAAGTAATTACATTTCACAGTGTCTCTAAATCATTTCAAATTTATCATGTTTTAAGTGCCATTAAATGTTCCTTTTGATTGGAAGAGCCCTATAAATGATAGACAGTTTTGTGCTGTGCAAATTAGCAGTTTTCCCTAATTCTCTTCACAAAACTGTCAATTTTTCTTCTATTATCTCATCCAAGTTACCATAAAGGAGTCTCTTGTAAAATGTGAGCAATATGCCTCATGGTGCAGTTCATAATTTAAATTTTATCAATGATGCCTTATTTTTCTTTTAAAATGTGACCAATTTGGTATATTTTTTGTCTGTTTAGTTCCATCCCTAGTACTCCTGAAAACATATTTCTTTTTTCATTCAAATCTACATTTCTGTGCATGAAGAGTATCAATTTCCTTTTGACTCCCCCAAAACATGCTAAACTGACATGTATATGTTTATGTGTATATGTGTGTTCACCATTAGCACCTTTGTAGAACATCTATATACAAGCCCTGCCTTCCTTGCTATTATTGTTTAAAGCAAGTGAAGTGGGCTGGAAGTAGGCATATTCCTTTTCTTCAAAACTCATCTTATCAGGAAAAAAAAATGTGACTGCTTCATTTCTTGGTTTTCACAAGGACAAAAATAATGTAGCTCCATTAAATGAGACATTTTTCAACAGTTACCAGCCAACCCTTCCCTTGCTGGGCACCCCTAGGTTCCTAATTTCTTTCTCTATAATTTTTGGTGGTGAAAAGAAAACAGCAATTCTAAATATATCAATCTGTTTTCTAACTGTGAAAAGAATATGAAAAAAAAAAGAAAAACAAAACAAAACAACCTGTTTTGATGCTTGTTAAATGTGTACTATTAGAGAAAGGGAAGGTTAAAAAAAAATAACAGGGCAGTACGGGGGCTAAAAAGGGTAGGGCACTGGCTCCATATGCTGGAGGTGGCAGGTTCAAACTCAGCCCCAGCCAAAAAGCAAAAACAATCAAACAAACAAACAAACAAAAACTAACAATAAAAACAGCAGTGCAGAGCAAGATAGTGGCCAACTAATAGCTTCTTTGCAATTGGAAGCAGTGAGATTGGGGAGAGAAGACTCCAGGCATCTCTGGCTTGTGGTCCTTGCCCAGAACCATCCCTTTCAAGATGCAGGGAGACAGCAAGAGACTTCTGGAACCCAAGAGGAGGACAAAAGCAGTGGAGAAGTGGCAAGTGGTTGTGAACAGCAGTGAGACTGCAGACAGGGAAAGCCTTCCCTGCTGGTTGTTTCCTTTCTTTGGACTTGGGAACTCAGTCGAATTACTTTGGGAGAACTTGGACGAGAGTACGGGTGACTTTAAGGTTGTCCAGGACATGGAACTGAGCCCCAGGGCTGGAAAAGAGATAACATTGTTTGGCTATGGGCCACGTGCACAGTCACTGTGGGAAAACTACCCTGCAGGTTAAGGGTCGCAGAGCTAGGCTCAGGCTGGAAGACCTTGGGCAAGTGATCTAGTGACTGTGAGCAGCACCAAAGGCTGGAATAAGACACCAGGGAAGAACTGAACTTTCAGTGTTTGTCAGTGAGAGGGCTACCTTGCTGCAGTGACCCTCAGGGGCATACAGTGAGGGAGGTTTTGACCCACCAGATAAGTGGGAAGCCACTTTAGGAGAGATCCCAGTGACAAGTACTTTCCTGGGAAAGCTTCTGCTTAGCCAAGGTTAATGGTTTAAGTGAAGTATGCAGAGGAGAGACTCAAGCTTTCGACTCTGCAGAGTTTGAGGGAAAAATAGTCAGCAGAGGCCTCCATTATCCATTTTATATAGCTGTATCAGCATTATGATTAGTATCTCATACCCCAGAAGGTCACCTGTTGCCCAGACAATATTCAGAAAGATATATAAGCTGCTTTGTTTTTGGATTTGGTTTTTCTCTTTTTTCCTTTTTTTTTCTTTTTTCTTCCTTCATTTTTCTAGTGTAAATATAATTTTCCATTGTTGCCTTCTTTAATAATAAGAACTTCATTTTTGCTAGTGTTTCTGCCCCTGTTATTTGGTTTTCCCCCAATTTTATCCTATAAGTTTTTTTGGTTGTTTGTTTTGGTTTGATTTAAAGTATTTTTTGTCTTTCCTCTCTACGTGGTGGAGGTGGGTTATCATGTCTGCTCAGGCTGACAAAGAGCTGCTAACCTCAAGGAAACCACCCAACCCAGCACCCCCAGAGGCTGGGGTTTTTAAAGTGTGGGTCAAAGTACCCTACTATATACTTTTATTACTCCTGTCTCCCTTTTTGTGTACCTCTCTTCTTGTCAATATTTCCTTTTACTCACCCCCTCTCCTTTCTCTTTCTCTTTTTTCATTTTCTTAATATCTTTTTTCCCTTCTTGTTCTTCAATCTTCTCATCCTTTGGTCCTGTACCAAAGGACTCATGAAAACCTTAGGCCAAAGGCATGGTAACTTAAAGAGCAAAAGGGAGTGAAAGAAAAATTAGGGCAAGGAAGTAGATAAAAGAAAGCACTCATGAGGAAGAATCAGCAGAATAACCCTGGCAACAAGAAAAACTAGTCCAGAGAAACCCCCCAGAGGGACCATGAGGTAGATGTCATAGAGGATTCCACCTATAAAGAAATGTTAGCAATGACAGAAGGGGAATTTAAAATATGGATGATGAAAACAATGTAGGAAATTTCTGAGAAAGTGGAAAATAATCAAAAGGAAGTCAAAAAACAGAATCAAATAAGAGCTGAAGGGTATAAAGAATATAGAAAGGATATGGGAGAGCTGAAGGAATTGAAGCAGTCAATTAGGGAACTTAAAGATGCAATAGAAAGTATCAACAACAGATTAGACCACGCAGAAGAAAGAATCTCAGAGGTAGAGGACAAAGTTCTTGAGATAACTCAAGATAGTTAAAGAGGCAGACAAAAATAGAGAAAATAGAACATTCATTGACAGAATTATGGGACTTTATGAAGCATTCAAGCATACGAGTTATAGGTATCCCAGAAGGGGAAGAAGAATGTCCCAGAGGAATGGAAGCCATACTAGAGAATATTATAAATGAAAATTTCCCAAATATCACCAAAGATTCTACCACATTCCTTTCAGAGGGTTATCAAATCAGGTCATCTCAATTCAAATAGAGCCTCTCCAAGACATATTGTGATAAGCCTCTCCAAAGTCAAGACAAAAGAAAAGAATTTGCAAGCTGCCAGGAGTAAGTGTTAATTTACCTACAGGGATAAGTCCATCAGGGTGACAACAGACTTTTCTAATGAAACTTTTTCAAGCCAGAAGACAATGGTCATCTAACTTTAAACTACTTAAACAAAACAATTTCCAGCCTAGAATTCTATATCCTGCTAAGCTAAGCTTGAAAATTGGCAGAGAAATCAAATCTTTTACTGATATGCAAACATTGAGGAAATGTGCCACAAGACCAGCTCTATAGTAAATACTTCAACATGTTCTACATGCTGACTATCACAATGGACCACAGCAAAGTAAGCACCCAGAAATTGAAGCACAGAACCTAGCTTCCACACTGATGCAAAAGAAAAAAATTAAGCAATGGACCTTCACAAAATAAGATGAGTAGAACTCTACCACACTTATCAATTACCTCAATAAATGTTAATGGCTTGAATTCCCCACTGTAGAAGCATAAACTGGCTGATTGGATTAAAAACCACAAACCATCCATCTGTTTTCTGCAGAAAAAACACCTCACCTAAAAGACAAACTAAAACTCAGAGTCAAGTGTTGGAAAACAATTTTTCAGGCAAACAGAATTCAGAAGGAAAGAAGGGTTGCAATATTATTTTCAGATCCAAGTGGATTTAAAGCAAGTAAAGCCAAAAAAGACAAAGATAGACACTTCATGTTTGTCAAGAGAAAAATAAAAGAGGAAGACATTTCAATTCTAAATATTTATGCGGCCAACTTAAATGCTTGCAGATTCTTGAAAAAACCATAGTCAGAGCAATATGATATCCTTTATCACCATAATAACAGGGGACTTTAACACTCCTCTTACAAAGCTACACAGACCCTCTAAATGGAAATCAAACAAAGATATAAGGGACATAAATGAGACCCTAGAACAACTGTGCTTGATAGACATATATAGAACACTCCACTCCAAAGCTAAAAAATATATATTCTTCTCATCAGCCCATGGAACATTCTCCAAAATTGATCCTATCCTAGGACCCAAAACAAACCTCAAGAGAATTAAAAGAATCAAAATTTTACTTTGTATCATTTCAGATCATAGGCACTAAAGGTGGAACTCATCTCTAACAAAAACGTTCAACCTCACACAAGGATATGGAAATTAAACAGAATTATGCTGAATGACAATTGGGTATAGGAAGAAACAAAATAGGAAATCATTAACTTCCTTGAGCTTAACAACAATGAAGAAGCTACCAAAACAACAACAACAAGCTACCAAAACCTGTGGGAAACAATAAAAACAGTCCTGAAAGGAAAATTCATCACTTCAGATGTTTACATCTGAAAAACAGAAAGAGAGTACAACAAACTCACAAGCCATCTTCTGGAATTGGAAAAAGAAAAACAATCAAAGCTTAAACCCAACAGAAGAAAAGAAATAACCAAAATTAAATCAAAGGTTAATGAAATTGAAAACAAAAGAATCATTCAGAAAATTAATGAAAGGAATTGGTTTTCTGAAAAAATAAATAAAATAGATAAACCTTTGGCCAGACTAACTAGAAATAGAAAAATTAAAATCTCTAATAACCTCAATCAGAAATAATAAAGGGGAAATAACTGATGCCTCAGAGACACAAGAGATTATCTCTGAATACTACCAGAAACTCTGTTTCCAGATATTTGACAATCTGAAGAAAATGGATCAATATTTGGAATCACTCCCTCTCTCTAGACTTAGCCAGGAAGAAATAGATCTCCTGAACAGACCAAATTCAAGCACTGAGATCAAAGAGACAATAAAAAGTCTCCCAACAAAAAATGCCCTGGTCTGGATGGCTTCACATCAGAATTCAATCAAACCTTCAAATAAGAGCTTATTCCTATATTACAGAACTTATTCCAAAAAATTGAGGAGGATGGAATCTTCCCCAACACCTTCTATGAAGCAAACATCATCCTGATACCAAAACCAGGAAAAGACCCAACTAAAAAGGAGAACTTCAGACCAATTTCCCTGATGAATATAGATGCAAAAATTCTCGACAAAATCTTAGCCAATAGATTACAGCTTATCATCAAAAAAGTCATACATCATGATCAAGTTGATTTTGTCCCAGGGATTCAAGGCTGGTTTAACATATGCAATTCCATAAATGTTATTTACCATACCAACAAAAGAAAAAACAAAGACCATATGATCCACTCAATAGATGCAGAAAAAGCATTAGATAAAATCCAGCATCCTTTTTTAATTGGAACACTGAAGAGTATAGGCATAGGTAGTATATTTCTTAGACTGATTGAAGCTATCTATGAGAAATGCACAGCTAATGTTTTACTGAATAGAGTAAAACTGAAAGCTTTTCCACTTAGAACTGGAATCAGACAGGGTTGTTCTCTATCGCCACTATTAATTAACATAGTACTGGAAGTTTTAGCCAATACAGTTAGGCAAATGAAGGAAATAAAGGGCATCCAAATGGGAGCAGAGGAGATCAAACTCTCCCTCTTTGTTGATGATATGATCTTATACTTAGAGAACCCCAAAGACTCAACCAAAAGACTCCTGGAGGTCATCAAAAAATACAGTAATGTCTCAAGATTTAAAATCAATGTCCACAAGTCAGTAGCCTTTGTACATGTTAATAACAGCCAAGATGAGAGGCTAATTAAGGACACAACTCCCTTCACCATAGCTTCAAAGAAAATGAAATACCTAGGAAGATACCTAATAAAAGATGTGAGGACTGCTATAAAAAAAATCATAAAATCCTAATAAAGGAAATAGCAGAGGATATTAACAAATGGAAGAATGTACCATGCTCATGGCTAGGAAGAATCAACATTGTTAAAATGTCTATATTTCCCAAAGCAATCTACCCATTCAATGCCATCCCTATTAAAATACCAACATCGTACTTTCAAGACTTGGAAAGAAGTAATTCTTTGTTTTATATACAATCAGAAAAAAACCCACATGTCTAAGGCTGTTCTTAGTAATAAAAATAAAGCCAGGAGCATCAGCATATCAGACTTCTGACTGTACTACAAGGCTATAGTAGACAAAACAGCATGGTACTGGCATAAAAATAGAGACACAGACATTTGGAATCAAATAGACAACCAGGAAATGAAATTAACACCTTACAGTCACCTAATCTTCAATAAACCAAAAAAGAATATACACTAGGGGAAAGACTCCCTAATCAATAAATGGTGCTGGGAGAACTGGATAACCACACGTAGAAGACTGAAACTGGACCTACACCTTTCTCCACAGAAAAAAATTGATACAAGATGGATAAAAAACTTAAATTTAAGGCATGAAACAATAAAAATCCTCAAAGAGAGCACAGGAAAAACACTGGAAGATATGGGCCTGGGGAAAGATTTCATGAAGAAGACTTCCATGGCAATTGCAACAACAACAAAAACAAACAAGTGGGACTTAATTAAAAGGAAAAGCACCGGTACAGCTAAGGAAATAACAACCAAAGCAAATAGACAACCTACACAATGGGAAATGATATTTGTACATTTTGAATCAGACAAAAGCTTGATAACAAGGATCTATAGAGAACTCAAATTAATCTTACATGAAAATAGGCAACAATTCCATATATCAATAGGTAAGATCTATGAATAGAACCTTATCTAAAGAAGACAGAAGAATGGCTAGCAAACATATGAAAAAATGCTCATCATCCCTAATTTTTAGAGAAATACAAATCAAAACCATCCTGAGATACCACCTTACCCCAGCGAGAATGGCCCACATCATGAAATCTCAGAACTGCAGATGCTGGCATGGTTGTGGAGAGAAAAGAACACTTTTACACTGCTGGTGGGGCTGCAAACTAATACAACCTTTTTGGAAGGAAGTATGGAGAACCCTCAAAGAACTCAAACTAGACCTCACATTTGATC
>CAUYQV010152358.1:0-19131 GCA_963574575.1 Galagoides demidoff
TTTTGTTAATTTTATAATGTTAAACTTTAATAATAACAAATAATTGTTGAGAACTGATTATCAAGAACTGCTTATCAAATTTTGCATTGTAGTCAGGCCCCGCCCCCCACCCCCACATGTTGTCCTGCTTTACCAAAGTTAAAATCTGGTCACCTTAATGTAAAGTGGAGAACAATACTGAAGGAAATAGTTAAAACTGACGAAACAAAGCATAGGGCCAGAGAAGATTAAGGTAGGAATGAGCTTATTCAGAGGCAGAAAGAACAATAGGGCAGAGGGTGCCTGTGACAGCATATCTAGTGAGAATAAGATGGAGTCAGGCAGGCTAAGGCAGACATAACACCCTGGTCTGGCTGGTCTAGGTCCTACCCAACCTTCAGCCTCCTCTCCCATTTGACACAGCCGGTCTGGCTGGGGTGGGTCCTGCCTTACTTTCACCCCCGTCTCCCATTTGACACAGCTGGTCTGGTTTGTATGGGTCCTGCCCAACCTTCACCCCCATCTCCCATTTGACACAGCTGGTCTGGCTGGTGTGGGTCTTGCCCGACCTTCACCCCCATCTCCCATTTGACACTGCTGGTCTCGCTGGTGTGGGTCCTGCCCAACCTTCACCCCCATCTCCCATTTGACACAGATGGTCTGGCTGGTGTGGGTCCTGCCTGATCTTCACTGTTTCCCATTCTTACTGTTTTGTAAATTCTATTTAGCTGCCATCCTAAAGATGTCTATTTTGAGTAGTTTAGGTGAATTAATTTAGGAGATTAACTTTTGAAGTGGAATGTTATGATAGGTCACTGAGTTATATTAAAGGTGCTTTGAACTATGCAAATTAAGAAAGAATGGCACATTAGATACCTAATGGCACTTTAGGTATATAAGAAGTGGAAATTTGAGAAAAGTGCCTCCCTGGAAGGAAGGTGGACAGATTGCCTGTGAGGGTGGCAAGCAGGTTTTCTTTTTCTGGCTCTCTTTTCATAAAGGACAGTCATCTATCTTAGTCTGTTTTAATGGCTCTGTGTTTGTTAGTGGTGTATCTTTTAATTCTTTGTCTGATCACCCAAGCCCCTGCTGTTTAAAGCTCCCGCATGCTTTCAACAGCTCATGTAGTGAAAATAAGGCAGAGTCTGTCAGGCTAGGGCTGAGATGACACAGCTGGTCTGGCCTGTTTTGGTCCTACCTGACCTTCACCTCCTGTCTTCCATCCTTGTTGTTTTGTAAATTCAGCTTTAAACTGAAAGTGTATATCTTGAGTAGTTTAGGACAATTGATTTAAGAGATTAACTTTTGAATTGGAATGTTTTTATATGCATCATGAATAAAGCAGATTATTGTTTACTATGGGTCCTGGGTTATGGCAGTTACTGTTGTTTAAGGTCTAAAAGTTAATTACTGTTGTTGAAGATATGGATTAGTACAATTCTTGTTTTTAACTTTTGTGCATAAAATTGCGATTTTGGAAATAGAAGAACAGAACAGTCTTAGACAGGCTACTCTCACTGTTCTCCAGAACTGCTGGCCTTCTGACAAATAAGGTTTGCTGCACCTCTCCCTGGCTCTGCACACTGGCTGACAGTGACAGGTGGCCAGACCATCTTCGTCTCCTAACACAAGTTGTCAGGCAAAATCTTAAATCAACACTTGGAGGGCATACACATATTTAGGTTTGGCCCCCAAAGGTGGAATATCTTTAGCCAAGCTTATGGGTCACAGCTAGATTCAAAGATTCTATGATGACCAATTGGTTAAAGAGGGAAGACCTTGTCTAAAACTCAGGATGCAGGGAAAGGAATGTCCAGGTGGGTGTGACTCTCTCCAGGTTCCTCAGGAAGAAATTTAGAACAAAGAATGGCCATCAGAATTTAGTCCTCAGTTTTCCCTTATGCATATTTTCTATTTGGCAGGTTTCTAGAAAATACCTTAGAATTCAAGTTAAAATGTTATCTTTTAGTTTCCACAAGAAATACAACACCTTAAGACTCTGGCTTGCTTGGGGTATGATTGTTATTAATTACCAGGTTTCTTATTCACTGTTCAATGCATTTTTATGGGAAAATACTAGCAATATTCTATGGTCTAAGCCAACAATTTAACCCACATTGTGTGACTCAGCAATGGGTAAAATGATGCCGAAACAAACACAATAAGTAAAAAAATATATATATTACTGTAACCACTGTAGAACTTCATTTTAAGATCTGAACAAGGTTTTATGCTTCTAGAATTAGATTATATTCTGTCCTAAGCTGTAAATGAGACATAGGCTGGGGCTAATTTAGGTTTATATATATTCCCACTTAATAACTGAAGACTTTATCTGGGCTCCATTTAAAAATTAGTCATGTGCCTTATATTGCTATTTTTTCATAATGAGTTCTAAAAATTATTGAACAACAGTCTAAGAGAACAGAAAACTGCTCTATACAGTAGATATGCAAACTTACTAAAGAAGATTAAAAGTCTTGCAAAATTAAAGAAAGAAATGAAGAAATAAAAGATTGAGCTTCCAGAAAGAACACTCACGCTCTGGAAGCCACAAGGGCTCAGGAAGCTGATGACAATAACTGACAACTCCCTGAACTGCACCAGCAGAACAAGTGCCCTGCGTCCTGCCTGCTCCTCACTTGGTCCAGTACGAGTCTTATGAGATTGTGTTTGATTGTGTTTGTCCATCAAGAATCCAACCTGCAAGGAAACCTAAGCAACACATCATTTGTCGTTCATATCTGTCTGACAGACACCAAAAATGTCACCTATTAATTGTACTGCTCCTGTTTCTCTCCTCTCATCTCAACAAATTATTTCATGAAGCTTTTAAAACTATATATTGTAGGCTATTGGCTTTTAGAGACTTAAGATCTGTTACCTTGCCATATAATACTGTGAAATTTAGCTGACATTCTGAGGTAATGCTAGAACTAGTCTTAAAAGTAGGTAAGTGCCAACTAGATGGAAAAAAGTAGGGCAATCATACAAACTTTTCACTGTAAAAGTAGAAAAGCTACAGTGGTGTGACAGATGGTGGGTGCTCCGACTAGCGGAAGTTGATCATGCACACATATATGGTACCTGCTGGGAGGCAGGGAGTCACACTGGAAAGACAAACAAGGAACGGATTTTGATGGTTTGAGATTGTACTATTTTAGCATTTTGAAGATTATCCTGAAGATAATGGGAAACATTGAACATTGTTGGACAGATGGGTCACCTAATCACAGGGGTAAACTGACTAGTTTTGTACTTTTTAAAATACCAGTCTTTTGGCAATGATTGTATGATTTCAGAAGTGTCATAGGGTAAATAAGAATACTAGTTGCTCAACTACACTGAAAGTGATAAAGATTAAAACTAGGAGAGTGGCATGGAGATTTTCATAAAAAGTCAATACACGTGTGAGAAATAAAAATGAAGGGACTTGTAAGTTTTTACAGTGAAAAGTTTGTTTTCTTGTTCTATTTTTTATTATATTCTGAAAGTTCCAATATTGGTTACCTTTGGCTCCAGCTTTCTGTCCTTGCTAAATTACTTTTTGCTTCTACACATTTACTCTCTAACATCACTATACATCAGCTCTTTTCTAGAGGGAGAAAACAGAGGGTGCCAAAAAATATATGCACATTTTAAGAAAGAAAAAAACTATATTAAAATTTTAATAATATGTACTAATAATGTTTATCTTGTATATTGTATCTGATATCTCTTATAACTGCAGAAATCAAATGCAACTTGAGTATTACAATTTTAATTGTTATTTCCTTTCTTTAAAAGTGTCTACATTCTTTATAGCCTCTGTGTATATCTCATACATACATATATACTCATATATATCTCCATACCTTTTTTTTCCTCGCAAAGGAACTGTATGTATAGAAACCATTACTGAGTCTTGGTGATCTTACTTGGTATACATCACAGAAATGTCAAAAACTGAATATTCATCATGTAAATTCTTAAAGGTCTCTCAGCTGCTCAGCCGGGTTGTTAAGTTATTCATTCTGTATCTTTTTTTCCTACTTTTAGTCCTTCTCTCTTAGGAACAGGAACTCCCAAATTAATCTTACTTTCTTATGGTGACCAAGTTAGTTCTCTCTCCCTGATACTATAAAACCTATTGTCTAGCCTGCATTTGCACATCCAAAACCTGAGAAAAGTTAGAAAATTACAGTCTTTGCGGTGTCAGTTTTTCATTCAAGAGCCAAATTTCTTCCTACTCATTCTGTGATTAGAAATGCATTATTTCTTAAGATTGTGGGATCCACTCTTCCAGATCTTTCTACAGCTTCAATATTTGGTTCTTTTTCACAACACAAAGTGCACATGTGGAAATTTCAACATGTGATACTAATCAAGTGCTGCTTTTCATTTTAATATGCTTAAGAGCGGAGAAGGCAAATGACTCCATAAATTAGAATGATTTTAAACGAAAGTGGAAATTCTATAAGGACAGGAAACTTGTTTTCGCACTGTCGTAGCCCCAGCATCCAGAAATTTTCTTGCCATATGGCAGATATTTAATTTATGTTTAGATGACTGAATATATCATGCTTTTTTTTTCTTCAAAAAAGTTTATGTCAGTATATTATGGGGTACACACATTTTGGTTACATAGTTTGCTTTTGTAAATTTTAAGTCAAAGTTAGAGGTGTGCCCTTCACCCAGAAAGCATGCAATGTACAATGTACTGTTGGGTGGGAATTTACCCTTCCCCTTCTTCTCCACCTCCTACTTGAATTTCATTGTTTTGCACATAGGTATTGATCAGCTAGTTCCAGGTTAGTATCAAATACATGTGGTGTTTGTTTTTCCATTTTTGTGATACTTCACTTAGAAGAAATAATCTCCAATTCCATCCCAGTTGTTATAAAAGATACTAAGTCACCATCTTTATTTTTTTTTTTTTTGGCTGAATAGTTTTCCATAGTCTATATACCACGGTACATATACCATTTTGTTAATCCATTCCTGTAGTGATGGGCACTTGGATTTTTCCACATCCTTGCGATTATGAATTGTGCTGCTATGAACATTCGAGTGCAAGTGTCTTTATTATAAAATGTCTTTTTTTTCCTTTGGATAAATACCAAGAAGAAGGAGTTCAGGATCAAATGGTAGGTCTACTTTTAGTTCTTTGGGGAATCTCCAGACTACTTCCCACAGAGGTTGAGCTCATTTGCCATCCCACCAACAGTGCATGAGTGTTTCTTTCTCTCCACATCCACACCAACATCTGTTGCTCTGGGACTTTAAAAATATCTTACTTTAAAAGCTACCCAACAGCTATAATATCTGATTCTCCCTCTTCAGTTATCTTATAGGTATCTGAAAAAGGGGGGAAGCTTTTTCATTATATATGTATGGTTCAAATTTCATACATGTTTACTATTGTACTGTAGGACTCTTTTAACATTTCCTGTATGTGAATCTTTTCCTGCAGTTATCAGAATATTTCACATGTTCTCTGAGCCTCATAAGGAAAAGCAGCTTTGTTAGGACACCCCCAACACTCCCTTTCTAGGGGGCTGTCATTCTCTGTCACACACATGCTACCAGCTCTAATACTCTTCTAATCCATTTTATGACCCTCAATAAGTTTTTGGGCAAGTCTACAGTTCATGCTTCTTTGGGACCAGAAAAATGTTAAATTAGGGCATTGCCCTAAGCAGAAGGAAGGTGTAAATGAAATATTTACACGTAAAGACTGTTCAAACACAAAATCAGTGAGCTTCCCTAGCTCATGGCACAGGCTTTCATCTACAGCATTTTCAGTCTACTATCATGATTAGTGGCCCAAGTCATTAGGCTTTGTAGAAGTTGTCTCCAGCTGTCATAACACATTACCACAAATTTGCTGGCTTAAAACAACATAAGTTTATTCTCCAACAATTCTGTAGACCAGAAGTCTAAAATCAAGAGGGCAGTAGAACTGTTCTCCTTCAAAAGGCTATAAAACACAATTTTTTCCTTATTTCTTCCATCTTTTGGTGGCTCTGGTATCCTTTGGCTTGTGGCCACATCCTTCTGCTCTCTGCCTCCCTTCTTACTTTCTCTGTCTGTCCCTCCTCTATATATTTCTTTCAAGGACACACATCATTGAATTGAGGGCCCACCCAGAAAATCTACCTAAAAAACTTCTCACCTTAAAAACTTTTAACTGAATAATATTTACAAAGAATAAAGGCTTCCTAAAGCATAACTATCATGGTCCTTGCTCAAAGTTAGGAGGTTTACTAGGACATGTACTCCTAGACAAACTTGGAAATCCAAATTTATTGGATATCACAGAAATATCTATCTATCTATCTCCTAATTCTGCAGAAATGTTGCTCTGAGTACTTAATTCACAGCTGCCCAACATCAATCATTCACATACTAATACATAAATTACCATATAGAATACTAAGAGAGCTATTTAAAATTCCATATTTATAAATCTATTGTATTACCTACAAATTTTAGAGAATACAAGTGTATGAAAGAATAAAATGCCAATTTTAAGCTATCATTTTTCTAAGACTGTGTGTAAATGATTAACTGTAGCGCTAAGAAAATTCTTCAGCATGCAAATAATTATAACCATTTTATGTACAAAAATAGATGAGGATATTTACATTTGGAAAGACATAAATCATGAAGAAACATTCAAGTTGCAAATTAAGGACTGTCAACTGAACCATGATTTAATTTGTTTTGTCCAAAAACCATCGCAGATTTCAATTAATTTTCATTATCTACTGAAACTCTGAATTATAATTCTTAAATCTACAGAGTGGACAATCTCTTTCTCAGTCAGCATTACTTTTGGTACTTAGTCAACTTACTTAAATTTATTTTAAATTGAGAGAAAAACACACATGAAATGGCAAGGAACAAATTTTTAGAAAGATTATTTCTTGAAAATGATTGAGATATCAAAAAAACCTATAAGTATTTTATCATTCATTCAAAAGTTTGAACAAATGTTGAAAAGAATATGCTCTTGTAATTGTCTTATTTCATCTGAACTTAGAGATGCCCACCTGATGTTCCCACTTTTCTCCAAAAGAACCCCAAGGGAAAAAGTCCCTGTTGACTTATTAATGAAAGATAATTTTTTTAGGTAGGGATAAAGAGGAAGGGGAACAGATGCTTCGTCTGAGGGTGTCAGTTGAGAGGCAGATGACAATAGGAGATGCTTTGTCTACTAGGAGGAAGAAATTGACCAGTGTCAGCTTCCAAGAAAGAGCAGATGACATGTCAAGGGGGTCCACAGGGACTAACTAGATGTTTGGTCTACAATAGAGGATCTTCAAGGACTGACCCATCAAAAGAAGGAGAGAAATCACAAAGTGGAGATAGGATCAAGGTCTCAATAGTGGGTCTTTGTAGCATGAAGACAGTTGAGGTAACAGTGCCCCTAAATGATCTACCTTCATTAGCATAATATAAGTCACACTTACCAGTGCCATGACAGTTTACAAATATCATACCAACCCCAGAACGTGCCTTATAGGGATAGAAAAGGGAAGAGTTCTCAATTTCAGAAATGTTCCACCCCTTTCTAAGAAAAACCATGAATATTCCATGTCTCACTTAACATAAAATTAGAGAATCAGCAAAAAAGGACAAATCTTGTTAAATTCAGCATCTCCTCCATTCATGGGAGCTAACCCATTCTTTCTCTGGAATGTACTGTTTTAATAAACTTTGGTGCTTTGCCTGTTTGTATTTGCTTGCTCTGTCCATGTATTTCAGCATCTTGGTTCCATTCTTCTGTACTGGGAACCAAGAACCAAGAGAACATAGAGACCTGACATCTGATCTCCCCAATACCTCACAATTTTTGGTCAAATATGAGCAGAGATAGCTTAAAAGGTAACTGTAGTGGGTTATGAAAACTCTCTAGCTTTCAGTAGATGAGACTAAATGAAACCAAAGATTTCTTAGAATATAATATTTTGTGATATAATTTTTAATAATTAATTTGTTTTAAAGGAATAGTGATTATTAATAAAAAATTCTATTCTTACATGTGTCATTTATAATTATTCAAAAAAGTAATTTCAATATGATATGTTTGGCATCTGGAAAGAGTAATAACTAAATATCATAGGGTTATTAGTATATGTCCAAGAGAAAGAACTCAGTACTTTATATGCCTTGTCTTATTTAATTTTCTTAGTATTATTAGTAGGTAGAAATATAATACTCATATATATTTAAAAAACTTTATATATGTGAATTTGTGCAGAACTTGTGCATGTATGTGTGCATGTAGTGGAGAGAGACAAAAAGTCTAAAAATATAAATAATTTGGATCATGTTTGTTTTATTGCTATATAAATCTTCCAGTTATGTGAAATGAAAGAAAAAAAATTTACCACTTTTAAATATCATTGACTTTTCCTATGTACCCAACATGAGAAGTGGGAATGTTTTTTATTATTTTCTGAGTAGAAAAAAAAGAGGAACTTATTACTTTGCTGACATAGAAGGACAACGTTAGCCTATGATCTCAAAGTACCAAATTCCTAATCATGAGCAGAAATTCAGAGGTTTGAAAGGGAGGGTCCTCAACTCGTGGCTATTGTTATTCAACTATGGTTAGTGATTCTAATTGTCCCATATCCATAGAATACAAGGTCACAACGTCTGCCCAGTGGGAGGCCTTCCTAGGCCTCCTCCACTGGCTTGGACATGGGGCCTCCACCCCCATGGATCAGCTGAGCTATCTGCTGCAGCATGAAGAGAAAGGTTTAGGATGACATACCCAGCAGCAAGATAGATCAACAAAAGAGGTGATAGCCTGTGGAAATCCTCACTACTGAGTTGTCTCTCCATTCTACAGACAGAACAAATAATCAAAGAAAGGTTAACAAATATATCAACAGTTTTTTATTTATTTTTATCTTTTTCCCCAAACAAATAATTTAGGTTGCCTAGAGGCTGGTTCCCTGGGGGCAATGATCCCACAGGTCATCAAGATTTTAATAGGATCCTCTCCATATAGAATGAACCCTCTTTTGAAAAGAAGGTAACCCGGACAATAAACAAGTCCTATGTCTAGATTGAAAATACATACATTCTAAAATTGATGCAAAAAATTGGGAGAGGGTGTTGTAGCTTGTCCTCTTTTGGGTAGGGGTAGCCCTCAAAAGCAGATTCTTAGGAAATAGTTACAAGAGACTCTTCCTAGAACTCTGAGGTAAGTATGTCAACATAACTATGAGTAAAGAAAGCAGAGTAAAGCAATATGTCAAATGAGTGGATCAGGTGCTAACCACTATGCATGAATTTGCCTCTTTCAGTTCTTCACCTGGGTAGAAGCAGCGATGTGAAAGAGCCCCTCTGAATGCCTCTAACAACTCACTTCGTTGAAATTGTTAAAAGTAAAACCTTAGGTCCTTTGGGACCCTGAAGTAAAAAGATGTCTGATGTAAAAAGAGGACCCAAAAGTGAGAAAAATTTCCCAAGGTTCTCAGTGGTCATCAAGCAGAAAATCAAATAAAGACTTTTCTGGCGCAGAAATCAAATCACTAAATTACTATTCTTTTTACTCAATTTCAAGGTGGTATAAATGTAACACACACATTAGTGGCTGTGTATTATTTCTTAAAAAGAAAAATACAAAAAATCTAGTTTAATAAAAGGACAATAATGGACTATAGTACATCTGTAAAGTTTAATTTAGTTCTAACCCAAAACTACAAGTTTTCAAGTATAGGTTAAATCAATAGAAATCTGATTCCTATGCCAGGTAAGAGATAAGTCTAATAGCTAGAGTGTCCAGTCTGGTATAATAACCCAATCTAATCCCAAGAATACCAAATATCTCCCTAAAAGTAATCTATCTACTTTGTGGGCTTTGTGATTAATTGTGTTACCTACACTTTGAATCTAAAGTTACTCTACTTTGTTCTAATTAAGAACTCTGATTCATGACAGGAAAATACACAAGTTTTCTTAACTCATCTCTCTGTTCTGGTGTCAAGAACACTCTTAACAGATTCTGCTAAGTCATCTTAACATTAATTCATATATGACATTTCCTTTTAGAGCAAGACAGAGATGCCATTATTTGTTCTAAGTTAGGCATGCAAGAAATTTTAGGTTAAACTTTTTTTCCAGAAAGTTAGGTGGCAAATTGATGACATTTGGTATATCATCTCTCCTGAACCAAGTCCTAAAAAAAAAAAAAATTATTATAGCTCAAACAAGAAAATGAACTAAAATCTACCATTATGCAGAGAAAATGTAGTAGGCACAAATGTTCAGAAGCAAAATGTGCTACATTCCAAATGTTGTAATTCTTATATTTTGGAAAAATATCTTCCCAAAGATATTCAAAATTATCTTCAATAATACACAAAAAGAATATGTTGTCATGGCAAATAATAGTTGATACTCTTCTCAATTTCCACTGTTGTATTTCCAATAATTTTTGTTTATCATCAAAATCAGGCTAAAATAAACATCAGTGATAGCCTCACTGGGGTTTGACTGGGGGGGGGGGGGTAGGGATTTCCAGAAAGAATTTTTGAAAAGAGATATTAATTAGAGAAGAATTGTCTCAATTTTGCCTTGGAAAGTTTTTCTCAACTTTTGCACTTTTGCCATTTTCACCCAGTTACTTCTTTGTTGTGGTGGCCTGACATGTCTATCCTAGGATGTTTAACAGCATTCCTGACCTCTACTAGATAGATGCTAATGACAGTCCACCACTTCCAGTTGTGACAAGCAAAATTATTTACAAATATTGCCAAATATCTCCTGGTGAGAACCACTGCCTTAGAGGAAAGATTTGTTGGCTGATTTTTACAAAACAGAGCAAGACATCTAGGTCTATTACTGCTGACTGGCTGATGGGACCCAGCTGGGGAACCAACACTTTTCAGCGTCCTCTGCCTCTGTTCTCCTATGTACTTATATCCCTATTTCATTTCCTGTGTATCTGTTGGATTCATGAAAGATGCTTGATGACTTTATAAAAACCAAACTTTTATTATTACATAGATTTAAAATATGATGTGTACGTGGACTATAAAAACTCATTCCCAACTTTGACCACTGTATTTCTTTTTGTAGTTTTCCCTGATATTTCCTTTGGTAATATGGCCAGTAAATGTTTTAATGCAACTTCCTATAGAAGAGATTTAAAATAATAATAATAAGTACCAGAGAGAAGGATAATTATTATAAAACCACATTTTGGCCATGGAAATTCTGAGGAAGACTGAAACAGAGAACAGAGAGTTATACAAAGACCTATAAGTATAGCAGAAATGACTAGTAATTTCAATATCAAAAACTGACTGTTTAAGTTGTTACTTCAATTCTAATTATTTTGAAGATACATGATCTTGTTTTTGTTCTTGCTCGATTAAAAAGAAATAAATTTTTTGAGGAAACTAATTAGGCAGATTTTTTTTCCAGTACTAATGGGACAATAGATTGAATACAGAAGGAAACATCATTACTTTTCAAGTCAATAGAGCTGCACAAAGAAATAATCTACAAAAGTATCATTAGTGATAAAATTAAAAATGTCAATTTAAAAACACTCAATATGCAACTCATGATTAATTTAATAATAATAAAAAATGAAAACTTTTATATTCTTGATAAGCAGTATGATAATTAAATTGCAATATATTATCAAAATTGATATATTATGCAGGCTATGACATTTTTGTCAATTGTAGAACTCACAGGATAACTATAACATGTATTTGAAAAAAGTGAAATATAATGTGATCATATTTTCCCTAGAAACTCAGACTGAATAGGTCATAAACTAGTTTTCCAATATGTTGCAGAACAATCTAACAAAATTGCAAAATTGGACCCTGCAGACACCTATAAAGAGCTAAACCACTTTTCAGGAAGACACATCTCCCTCTTGCTGACTAAGAATGAAATTTGGAACTTACCTAACCTTGGAAGGCTCCCCTACGTACCTGAGAATTAGATCCAGGATTACTCACAGTTAGAAGCTTTCCCAGAGGGTTAAGATGCTAGCAGTTCACCTCAATGTACTACTTGAATTTTCTGCCTCAGTTCTGTATGTAGGCAGAAAGATTTTTTTAATGCATTTTTATTTAAGTGAGCAATATTTAAAAACCCATTTATTCAAACAGGCTTTGGGCCATGAAAATATTTGATTTATTTTTATGTGTAATTTTTCTTCAAAATATGCTTTTTCCCCCTTAATGTGTATATTTTTCAGAAGATTACCTTTATAGTACTTCACAGGGAAATCCAACCTAGGCAATGATTTAACTCTCTCCATTTATCTTTTAATACACAAACAATTCACTATCATAAAAGGTATAATTTCTCTGTCCCATAGATTGATTATTTTACATAATTTCCATATATTCCCATCTATTATAAACTATGCACTTTGGCTAATAACAATATATAATACTGGTTTATTAAATGACAGCAAAGATACCATACAAGTGCAGAATGTTAATTATAGAGGAAACTGGGAGGGGAAGCAGGACATATAAACTCTATATTTTCTGCTTAATTTTTCTTTAAGGCTAAAATCTCTCAAACAAATAAAATGTACAATTTGAAAAAAATTAGAAATACTAAAAAGAAGGTATAAAAAGATGGAGGAAATCATCCTGAAAATGAAGAAAAAAAGCATGAAGTTCAAAAAATCTAACAGAAGGGACACGGAAGGTTTTCAGAAAATAAATGCAAGACATGAAATCTAAAGAAGAAGATCAATATTATAAAGACATAAAGGTTATATATTTTAAAATCTTAGTAAAAGGAAGAGGGGAAAACTTTAACACAATGATTCAATTAAAATGCTGACTTGAGGGAAAATGGAATCACCAAAATAAAGTATCAGAAGATTTCGGGAGAAAAATAAAAGGTAAAATTGAGAGTGAGTTTCTTCAGATTTGAGGTAAAAATTGAGATAAAAATTTATCAACCTGAATCAAAAGACACAAAAAGGACAAATATATAAATTTATGTTTTCAAATATTGGCTAATAAGGAGTGAAGGAGCTAAGGAAATTTTACCCCAAAATATACTACTTGGCATAAGAATATGTACAATGAAAGACCACTGCAGATCGGATAACATTTAACAGGATTGACCTGATCTAAAGATCAAAGGGAGCCACTGACTTCTTTTCCTCCCCTGGTATGCTAGCTGACCTGCCCCAAATCACTTCAAACACCTGCCTCTGAGGTTAATTTATATCCATCTGTTTCCCCCCATCCTCCCTAGGAAATACTTTCTGTACCACATTTTCCCCCTTCATTCTAAAGGCAGTTATAAAGGTATCTGACCATCATGGAGACATTGAATAATCACTCCTGTGATTCTCCTTATGTGCATAGTATTTGGAAATAAACATTTTTTTTTATTAATCTGTTTAGCTGTAAGCTGATCTTTCCGCAAATTTTCAGGAAAAGGGGCAAGTTCCCCTTACTCCTACAGCAGCATAAGATTGTTTCTTCTGACAAAGAGGAAAGAAATCAAATGCAATATGCAATTGCTCCCAACTAACTACTAGGAGATAGTTTTCAGGTCATAGCAAGGAAAGGGGATCACACACAGCCTAGTGACCTTGCTGATCAACTGGTAAAACAAATCTTCAGATAATCAATAAGCATACAGAAGACCTGAAGTATACTATCAATCATTTTGGCCTAATTTACATTTAAAGAACAATTCACACAACAGCATATTATCTTCAAGCATACAAATAATAATCACTATGTTCTGAATATAAAATAAATCTCACGAATTTAAGAGATTTAAATTAAAACAAAAACAAAATAGGTTTGCTTATGACAAAGTTATGAAATTAAAATCCATAACAAAAAAAATCTGGAAAATACACAAATATTTAAAAATTAAAGAACATATTTCTAAATAACCTATAAGTGAAAGAAGAACATACAAAGTAAATTGGAAAACACTTTGTACTTTATGACAATGAAAATGGAATATACACCACAAATTTAGGAAGCAGTTACCACCAGAACTTAAAGGGAAATTTATAGAGAACCAAAGGCCTCATTCTTGGCAGGAGAAAATACTCCCAGAGAAAGGGAAAAATTAAAAAGTAAGCTCAGTGAGTTAGCACAAACAAAAGTCAACTAGTTTGCCTTTAAATCAGCTGCTGCTAAATTTCTTATTTGAGCAAGTTTCCTGCTTTTCCTAAAATTCTAGCCTATGGAATACAACTTACAAACACCCTTGCTGGGTCTGTGAACACTTTGAGGAATAATGGCCATAGAAGAGGCTATGGTAAGGCCTAGAAAGATACATTAACTAGGCCATTTCCTGCCCAATAAATAGACAAAGCCAGATACCCATTGTGGAGATTTACATTTGGCTGGGGCTGAGATCAAGGAAACAGCTTGAAACCCTGAAATATGGGCAGGAGGGCTTATATCCCTTATCACAGAGGAAGACTGTCTTTGGTGGTGATGAGAGGAAAATTTCTCTTTCCCACCAATTCTTCAGAGGAGATTAACACCAGTGGTGTTTTACTCCACAGAGAACTACCAGAGTTTAACCACTCCCTAGAAATCTGCATGTGTGACCTCAGACAGGAGGCAACCCCCAGACAAAGCTGGGTTCCAGATTTCTTAAGACTACTCAGACCCTTAAAGTTAATAATGATAAAAACAATAGGAGCGGATATTGCTCACTCAGAGAAACTGCTGGTATCTTTGTTCCCTCCCTCAGCTTACCCTCTCGGCAAATAGCTTTCAATAAAATTGAGTGGCCATCACAAGAACCCCACAAACCAACAATGGTCCCCTGAGTTCCCACCTTTGAAAATTCTGTTCTGTGTCTTTTGTCTCTTTCTTCATCATTTTTAACTTTAGGTTTCTTCAGTGGGTCGCCACCAGTTCCACAGGTCTTAGCAGACCCTGTCCCCGGGATGGGACCCCGACACTTATGTTAGAGGAATAGCCTAAAATCAATCTAAGCTCCTACCCTAAGAATCTAGTAAAGTCAATGAAAATTAAATTCAAAATAAAAAGAGAAATATACAATAAAGAGAAGGGCAAAAATCAATGAAATTGACAACACGAGAACAGTGGAAAAACATCAATGAAACCAGCAGTTGCTTTGAAAAAAAATCAGTTAAAAAAACAATAAAATGCTAGCCTGAAAGCAGGAAAAAGAAAGTAGAGAAGAGAAATTATTAGGAATGAAATACTGTATTAGACAATATCACAGATCCTATAGACATTTAAAAAATAATAAGGAAATAATATTGACAATTCAATGTCAATAAATTGTACAACTTAGATTTTTTTGATAAAGGACATCTATAAAAGATCTCCAGTTACTATGATATTAAATGCTAACAGACTGAATTTAATGGGTTGAAAAAAGCATTTCTTTCCCTGCCTTTTGGAGATGATACTTCACCACTTCTCAGCATTGTAACAGAGTTTTTAACTCATTCAATAAGGCAAGAGAAAGAAATAACCAGATTGGAAAGAAAAAGTAGATTTGGTTCTTGTTGATATATAACGTGATTGCCCATGTAGAAAAATCCTAAGATCTTTATAAAAGAACATGCTACCATGAATTAGTATATTTAGTTAGGTATCAGGGTATCTTGCTAGTGAATATATAAAAATTAATTATATTTCTATATCTAAGCAACTAACAATTGAAAATTAGATTTAAGAATAGTAGATTATTTAAAAGTCATCAAAAAATCAAATTCTTAAGCAAGACCTATACACTAAAAGCTAGAAAATATTTCCAAGAAAAATTAAAGATTATCTAAATATGTAGAGAGATGTCTCATGCTTATAGATCAGAAAATTTAATATTCTAATAATGGTGATTTCACTCAAATTAATATATATATTCAAAGAAATCCCAATGAAAATCCCAGCAATTTTTTTTTGGTACCTGTCATGCTGACTTCAAAATTCATACTGGAGGGCAAAGAAAATAGAATAGCAAAAACAATATTGAAAACGAAGAATAAAAATAGAGGACATACACTGTCTTGTATCTAATACCACATCTATATAGATTCAGTAATAAGAAGAGTGTATTATCAACATAAAGAAAATGGACAAAACAGAAATAAATGTACTCATAAAGTTCAGCTGATTTTTTTTTACAAAATGCAAGGTTATTCAACAGGTAAAGGTAGATTTTTCAACAAATTCTGCTAAAATTATGAAATTCCCACATTAAGAAATTAAAAACCTCAACCTTAATTTCAAAAAAATAAAGTATTTTGAAAAATATCATAGACCTAAATGTAAGAGCTCAAACTTTAAACTTCTAGAACAAATAATAGAAGAAAAGTTTGAGTCACTGGTTAAGCAAATATTCATTAGAACACAAAAAGTTCATGAAAAATGGATAAATTGGTAATCAATTAAATGTTTAAAATATGCTTTTCCAAAGACACTATTAAGAAAATTTAAAGGCAATCCACACATAGAGGAAAAATATTTACAAAAAGATGTTACCAAGAGTCTTGGTAATTTTATCAAGAATATATATTCACATTTTACAACTCAGTAAGACAAGTAAACCACACAAAATGAACAAATTATATCAATAGTCATCTTACCAAAGAATAGCAAATATGTGTGTGAAAAGATATTCAGTATCATGAAAACCTCACTAGGTATCACTACATACCTAGTACTAGAATGGCCAAAATTAGAAGAGTGACAGCACTATGTGTAGAGAAACTGAAACTCACATGCATTTGTGTGAAAGTACAAAATGATAAAATCACATTGAAAGGCATTTGACAATTTTTTGTAAGGTGAAATGTACACTTACCATATGACCATGCAATCCATTTCTAGTTATTTACCTGAGGGGAACGAAATAAAGTAGAACCTTTATAAGTTGACTACTCAAAGGGCTGTGACAGCATATTGAAATGAAATAAAGTAGAACCTTTAATGAAATAAATAGAAAAGGGCTGTGACTAGTCAGCGTATTGAGGTGGTCAATATAAGGAATTAGGTCCACTGTACTGATATGTACATGTGGTGCATGTCTGGTCTATGGTCAATGCAGGGAGGTGGTCAATGCAGGGAGGTGGTCAGCTATAGAGGCTCTACTGTATATGATTTTGATCAAAGGAGGGTGGGGTGGGGAAAGGAAGAGCAGAGATAGGGAATGAGTGGGGGTGGGGTGGGGTCTTGGTTTGTGCCACACATTTTAGGGACAAGACACAATTGTAAGAGGGTCTTTACCTAACAAATGCAATCAGTGTAACCTTGTTTCTTGTACCTTCAATGAATCCCCAACAATTAAAAAAAAAAGATTTTGATCAGATACTCAAAAGTTTGTTCATAATAATCCCAAATTAGAAACAACTCAAAATTCTATCAAAACAAAAATCAGTAATTGAAATGTATTATATCTGTACAGTACTACACTGTTCAGTTTTAAAAGAACATACTACTAAAACACACACAACATGAAGAGATCTCACTACTATTATGCTATATAAAAGTATGTTTATATAAAGACTTTATATTTTATGATTACATTTATTTTAAACTTTTAGGAAAAATAGAACTATCATAACAGAAACTAGGTCATTGACAGCTTGAGGTAGATCAATGACCTAGACCTTTTTGTGTGATAGAAATATTCTAAAACTTGATTGTGCTATTCTCTATGTCCCCAACTGCTTATATTTGCCAGAATCATCAAATTATATACTTATAATTGATGATGTTACTATACATGAATTATTAAAACTAACCAAAAAAGCAAACCATCAGACTATACAATTAAAATTGGTGACTTCTATCATTTATACATTATATCTCAATATCTGATTTTAAAATCATGTAAAACAAGAATGACTATCAACCTAAATATATTTATCATGAGAAAAAATAAACAACAATTGAGCAGAAACAATACTCAAGGGGATAATAGGGAAAGTACTACTGATCTGAATTGAAGTTAACAAGATTTTCAAATTATCAGGAAACATAATATGTAGGCATAATTAAAAATATATGCCTTTCTATGTAGGCATAACTCTATGCCTACACTAGGAGTATTTATGCATTTAATTCATTTATGCCAGATAGCAATTTACTGCTCCAAATTCACCTTCCATTGCCTGCTCAGCAACAATATAGAAGGACTCTATAAATACTTCTTTTTTGCCAGGTGGCACAACATTAAGCTCTGTCTGTAGAAGACACTGGAGACAATAAAAATAACCAAGTTTCTTCCCCAATTCAGGTATGTTCCTCTAGGAAAGCTCCTTAAGTGAATTCAGGTTTCCTGTACTTAGAGCCAATAGCACATGAGGCTTCTTCAGTGTCCAGCATCGACATGGTGGTCCTGTGGCCAGTAGCACTTCTGTGAACGGGTTCTCTGTCACTGATATGGGTATCTTTGCAAGAGAGTGTCACTGGCCCAGCACTTCCCATAGATTGCTTCCTCATCACTCCTTGGATAACTTTGCAGCACAGTGCAATTAGCCCAGTATGTCCCTGAATGACTTCCCCAAGTAACCCCTCCAATGCAGTGGCTTCACAGTGGAGAGCAAATAGCCTAGCAAATTCCAATAGACAGCTTGTCCCAGCACCCTACTGGGCAATTTGTAGTCTTTCTGACTTTCATCATGCAGTGAGCCTCAGCTATGCCTTCTCCAATAAAGCCTTCATTTCAGCCCTAGATTAAGAACAAGGAATTCATTTATGCCAGTTAGCAATTTACTGCACCAAATTCACCTTTCATTGCCTGCTCAGCAATAATATAGAAGGACTCTATAAATAACTCTTTGGGATTCATTTTTCCCATGGGATTCTATCCCAGTCCCAGGACCATTGACTTTTTTCTATTCTTGTTTTCCTTGGGATTTTATTTACTCCTTCTTTCATTGCTCTCATCCTTTATTATTATTTATAATTTTTATATTCAACTTTCCCCATTCAAATTGTTTTTTCTTTCTTTTATTGTTAGGGATTCATTGAGGGTACAAAGAACCAGGTTACACTGATTGCATTTGTTTTTTTTTTTTTTTTTTTTTTTATTTTATTGAATGGTAACTATGTACATTAATGCACTTCTGGGGTACAGTGTGGGGTTTTCGCATGCAATCCGAAATACTTCCATCAAACTGATCAACACAGCCTTCATGTCATTTTC